>ML685852.1:4126888-4157478 GCA_007922175.1 Pelusios castaneus | reverse complement strand
CCTCCTCGGGCAGACGGTCTGCTCCGCGCGGCTGGCGTTCCCTCCTCAGGCAGGCGGTCTGCTCACGCTCACTGCTGTACGCAGGCACCGAACACATCTTATCACATCGCATAAGCACTTGCAGCTATCACCAGCCTTCCCGGCATCAGTCAGAGCAGGTCTGCAGCATGCAGAGCAGTTAGCTGAATTTCAGCTGTAGGGACAAGAGACGGTCCAACCTTGTCCTGCAAGACTATGGACAGAATGGCTCCAGCCATCTCTCAGGAAAACGTGACTGGACCTCAGAAATACCTTTGATCTTCTCCATCTCCTGCCAGGCCATGCGTCTTTCCCTCCTTACTTCTGGAAAAGGCTGTTCTGTGCCATGCCAGGCAAACTGTCAGCACTCTGGACTAAATGAGCCACGTAATAACAGCTGTGGGCTGAGCAGCACACCTCCCACCCCTCAGCAGCAATTTGGAAATGCAAAGTCCCCTGACCTGCAGAGGAGCTCCCGAACAGCAGTCTCCTGGCAGCTCTGACCAGCTGCAGCCCAAGACAGCTCAGTCTCTGTGTTATCCAGCTTCTGTTCTGTACGGAAGGTCGGCCTCTCCCTGCCTCCCGGCAAATCAAGCCTCACTTCCTGAAACCAAGGCCCTGCCTGCAAGAAGCCTGTCTCAGACCAAGTGTGTCACTTTCAGATCAATACTGACACAGCGGCACCAGGCAGGTTCTGATCTGTTTCTTCAGAGATCTGTTAAGGCAAGTAATCATTCATGCCCAGCAAGAGAAAGGGCTTCTCCCCCGTCTTCTGGTACGTTTGACTGCTTTTGGACCCTTCCAACTCTCCTTCCCTGGCCCTGGGACAAACTCTCCCCACTGATAAGGAAGGAACAAAGGCCAGAGCTTTAGCATTCAGATCAACCAGGATACTTGCAGGGGGAAATCTCCAAAGAGAAACTCCTTCCTACCTGAAAGAGGGGTTTTCTGCGTCAGATGGCTACAGGCTCCCACACTTGCTCCACAGTCCTCCAGGGGCAGCCAGGGACCATGGGGCCCAGCAGTTTGCCTTCTCTTTGCCCCAAGTCAGATTTTTATCAGATGACAGAAACAGCTATTCTCTTCTTCTCACTCCCTGCCACTTGCCCAGGGAATAGCAGAGTTGAGTCATGAGAGAAAGCCGGCTGCAGGGAGGACCCAATTCCTCTCAGCTCTACCAAACCAGACAGGGAGGGCTGGAGCGCAGCTCTGTGACATAACACAGCTACTGTGTCTTACACAAAAACTCGTCTGCATCTCCAGCATGTTCCCCAATAACAGGCCAAGGCGAACTCTGTCCTCAGAGCCCGAGTGAGGGAGGTGAAATGTGGTGGGATAAGAGAAACGGACGACCTCATCTTCTCATAAGAGGCATCCCTCTGCTCCAAGATTTGTCTAATGGGCTAACCACATTCACAAAACCCCCAGAGGGCACTGAAACTCTTGGGTTTCTTGTGTCAAAACTGCTCTCTCTACGTGAGCCCTGGAACTGGATCACAGCCACGGACCAGACACTTCTGAAGCTCTGGACACTACAGCACACCCCCACAAACCTGGACCAAGCAGGGGAACTCTCCAATTGCTCTGATATGTGAAGACCCCTCGGCAGTAACAGGAGGGCTCTGCCCTGGAGACAGCCTGATGGGAAATGGCAGGCGGCCCACCCACAGAACGGGCAGAAGAGCAGAGAGCTGGTGACCAAAGTTAGCGTGTGGCTTAGACACGGAAAGAGAGAATCTTGAGAAGCCGCAGATTAGGACCACGAGGCAGTTCCAGGGCTTCTCTTTTTTCCTGTCTTTCCTGAATCAGGCCTTGTCGACACTAGAAAGTTTCGCTGGCAGACAAATGGCTGTCGTGTCTTCGCTGTCTCCTCTCAGTGGACTGCATTCATGCTGTTGGATCTTTCGTGGAGAAAGTTAGCAGTGCACTGTGGGTAGCTCTCCATCCGATGGAGGGATCGCAATGCCTCATGGGACAGCCACAGCATCACATGACGAAGGTGTATGAATCCGCCATCCTCGACAGCTGCTTTGAAATGGTCCTGACAGCCACACAGACGCGGGGACACACATACAAGACGCTCACAGAAGCAGGGGGTGAGTGACTGTCTCTCTCACACACACGCACAAACAACCCCTCTCTCTCTCACACGCATGCACGCACGCACCCCTCTCTCGCACAACCCCTCTCGCGCACACCCCCTCTCGCGCACACACCCCCTCTCTTGCACACACAAACAACCTCTCTCTCTCTCTCACACATGCACAGACAGACACACACAGCGTGTGCTGGTGACAGTGAGTATATCTCTTTAAGATCAGACAGCAGGAGTTGGCAGCAACCAATCCCAAGGCCGAAGCTGCTGCCCAGACAGCTCCTACCGGCCCCCCCAGTTCCCTCACCCCCTCAGCAGAGACTGGTCAGTGGACTGGGGCAGAGAGAGGGACACAGCCCCACCTCCTCTCCTGGCTCTGCCCTGCACGTCGGGAGTTACACCTTCCCCTATAGCTTAGCGCAGCCCTGGGGGAAACCTTCCTGGGGCTTTGGGGGGGGTGGGGGGTGGACATGGCTCAGGCCGATGCATGCTGGGAGATTCGAGAGGCTACCTTTAGCAATATAACCAAAGGGTAGAAATTTCCAGAGGGGAGCCGTGTTAGTGTGTGTACAACAAAAAACGAGAGTCCTGGGGCACCTTATAGACTAACCGATTTTCTTCAGCGTAAGCTATTGTGGGCTCCAACTGACCATCATGCATCGGACAAAGTGGGTTATAGCCCACGGAAGCTTATGCCGAAGAAAATCGGTTAGTCTATAAGGTGCCCCAGGCCTCGCGTTGTTCTTTGCTGTAACCAAAGGGCAATGTCCACACAGGGGCTTTTTCGAAAAAGCTTTGCCGAGAAAGGCTCTTGTCTGGGTGCTTTTATTTTGTTGACAGTGCGGTTTTGAGGACGAATGCGTCGTTGCAGCGTGCTCGCCAGGATTGTTCTGTCGACCAAAGGTGACCTTTGCCAACAAATCTCTCTAGTGTAGACCAGACCTAAGTTACAACCCTCCACGAGATTACTGCCGCCTGGTCTCCGTGGTGCTAAAGAACTCATCATTTAGCTCAGGGACTCTGGGTCCCAGCTCTTCCCGGGTATCCCCCAAGCCCAGACTCCTTGCATTTGCATACAGACACCTAAGCTGTTAACCAGATTCCCCCGTCATGTTCCCTCTTGTTGCTTCGGTACATGGCACAGACGACCCGGCGGGCACGTGGCAGATGGCAGGCAAAGGGCACCCAGCCACTGCTAAGTGATCCCACGGGCAGGCAGCAGACACGGCGTGACCCCACGGGGAGGGGAAGCTCCTATCAGGCCAAGCTGTGCTGACAGTTTCAAAGGGAGCAGTATGGGGGAGAGGAACCAGCTGCCCTTCACGTGCGTGGTGCTGGGCCACGGAACAGTTGCTGGGCCGGGAGCAGGGCCAGGAAGCCGACTAGCCCTGGTAGCTCCATGGAAGAAATGAAGTAAAGAAAAGAGAGTCCAGGCTGGCAGCCAGCCCTATGCAACCCAACCCAAATCCATACAAGGGTGGAATTTGCTTTGAGTACAGAAACAGTGCCACACTCGGCTCAGATTGGGTTCAGACGAGCTCCGATCTACTCGGGTGCAGGCTGGGCCTTAGAATTAGCCCTGAGCAGAACCTGCATGGGGTTGCTACATGTTGGACAACAGGGAAGAGACAGTCAAGTCACGGTACACTGCTCTGGCATGAGCCTTCCCCTGCTAGTGGGCTCCAAGAAGTCACAGGATGGGCTCCACAGGCAAGTCCATTGGGCATGGTCAGAAAGGGTCAGCGGAAAGCTACACAGGGTGGAATAGGGGCCCGAACTCCAGCGCCTCACTAGGCGAGCACAGGAACCTGCGTTACAGCCAGGGACCTTGGTATTGCTGACCGTGTGGGGGCCCTGGATGTAAGCGGTGACAACACCACTCAGTAAAGCAGGAGAGGGAGAGACAGCAGTGCTGGGTGGGCCAAGAGGGACAGGAGCCAAAGAAAATGCATTGAGAAGCAGGGACTGGAATGGGAGCTGCTTTCATCTCCCCTTTGTGCTGCCCAGAACAAGTGCCAGGGGTCACTGCACTAAACAGTATGGCTGCTTTGATCCCTGGAGAGACGTGTTTTTGGGTTGTTTTTACCACTGAAGAGGAAAGATCATCCACAAGAGAGAATGCAAAGAAACAAACGAGCTGCATCCGGTGCAAGAAAGAGGTAGGGGTGTGAGCCTTGCAAATGGAGTCTGGCAGAGCATACTGGGCTACTCTGGAAAGATCCATGGCCCTGGGTCTGAAATCGGCTCAGAGTCCCAGGAGTGGGCACCACACTTTTAAGGAATTGCCACCTAGGTCTGGGACAAAGTCAAAGAGATGCAGTCTTTATGTGGATGAACTACAGGAGCCAGAGCTCCTTCATAAGAACATAAGAGTGGCCACACTGGGTCAGACCAATGGTCCATCTGGCCCAGTGTCCTGTCTTCCAACAGTGGCCAGTGCCAGGTGCTTCGGGTGCAATGAATGGAACAGGCAACCATCAAGTGATCCATCCTGTTGCCCATTCCCAGCCTCTGGCAAACAGCAATCCCTGCCCATCTGACTAATAGCCATTGATGGACCTGTCCTCCATGAACTTACCTTATTATTTTTTGAACCAAGTTATATTCTTGGCCTTCACAACATTCTTTGTCAAAGAGTTCCACAGGTTGACTGTGCATTGGATGAATATTTCCTTTTGTTTGTTTTAAACCTGCTGTCTATTAATTTTATTTGGTGACCCTTAGTTCTTGTGTTATGAGAAGGAGTATGTAACACTTCCTTATTTACTTTCTCCACACCAGTCACGATATTATAGACCTTTCTTCACACCAGTCATGATATCATAGACCTTTCTCCACACCACTCATGATATCATAGACCTTTCTCCACACCACTCATGATATCATAGACCTTTCTCATAACCCCCTTAGTCATCTCTTTTCCTAGCTAGAAAGTCCCAGTCTTATTAATCTCTCCTCATATGGAATCGTTCCATACCCCTAATCATTTTTACAAACAAGGAGTCTAGTCTTTAAAAGTGCCATAAGACTCCTTGTTTGTTTTGCTGAACTGGACTAACATGGCTACCCCTCTGAAACTAATCATTTTTGTTTCCCTTTTCTGTACCTTTTCCAAATGATCTGAGATGGGGAAACCGGATCTGCATGCAGTATTCAAGATGTGGCCATACCATGGATTTATACAGAGACAATATAATATGATATTTTCTGTCCTCTTATCTGTCCCTATCCTAATGATTCCCAACCTTTTGTTAACTTCTTTGATTGCCACTGGCCTTCCTAATTATATTTTTACACTTCATTTGGCAGCGTTTATGACCATTTCGATTTTTCTCAATAGGATTTAACTTCCACTTTTTAAAGCTCATGCGATAAATAAATGTGTTCATCTTTAAAAGTGCCCCAGGACTCCTCGTTTGTTTCACTTTTTAAAGGATGCTTCCTTCTACTTTGTCGATTAGCCATGGTGGCTTTTGGGTCTTACTATGTTTTTTAAGTCGGGGTGTACATTTAAAGTGAGCATCTATTAGGGTGTCTCTCTATTCATGCAGCTTGCATGAATTTCACTTTCGGCACTATACCTTTTAATTTCCATCTAATTTCCTCATTTTTGTGTCGTTCCTGTTTCTGAAATTAAATGCTACCATGGGGGGCTGCTTTGTGTCCCCCACTGCCCACATGAATGTTACATTTTATGATGTTACTTCCAGGGAGTATAAATTCCAGGGAATACCCATCACACCGGCTTTGTGCAGTCACATTCCCAGATCAGCTTATTCAGTCCAGGCAATGAGGTCTGTGGGGTGTTTCTGGGTCCAGGTTAGTAGGCCATGTCCCTTCTTGCTGCCTTGCTCATTTCAAGGCCATTGTCACAAGAACAGATTAACTGAGCCAGAGGCAGAAACTATTGTTCATTTCCACAATTGTCCTCCAGGTTTTGACTCCCTCCAAGGGTTCAGATGGTGCGAAATCGGATTGATTTCTTCACCTGTCCCACCATCTCCCTGGAGAACACATGCTCAGTGCTTATGCAGTTTCCACCAAACCTCAGTTGCCTTCACTTCCCCCCTATGGCTGCAGGTGGGGCCAGGAACTCACCCCCTTCCCTGGAGAGCAGACCCTGCTAACAGACCCATCCCCTAGGGAAAATGAAACGGGGCTCACTTTCCAGATGCCTGAAATGGAGGAGAAGGGATGTGTGCGTGTTTCTGCCTGGGGGATAGGAAAGAGCAAGGCAAAACCCGCCCAGTGGGGTATCTCGGGGAACATAAAGCAGTAAAACCTCATTCCGTGGGCAAGCTAGCAATAGAAAGGGAACGGCGGAGTCACTTGACTTATAAACATCTACGGAATCAATGTCACTGGTGTCACGCTGTGGTATGATGTGGGAGGACGGACTCACTGCCCACCATGCCAGTTCCCTGCTCCAGCTGGTTATTTTCATAGGGTTTATGGTCAGACAGGACCAACATTATCATCTGGTCTCACCTCCTGCACCATGCAGGCCACAGAACCTCCCGCCCACTCCTGCAACAGACACCTAACCTATGACTGAGTCATTGAACCATGATTTGGGGATTTCAGAGACTTCAAGGTACAAAGAAACCACCAGCAAGTGACCCATGTCCCATGCTGCAGGGAAAGGTGCAAAACTCCCAGGGCCCTGTCCTGGGGGAAAATCCCCTCCTAACCCCAAATATGGCAATCAGCTAATCCCTGAGCATGTGGTCATCAGAAAGGGTCAGGCTGGATGGCATTCAAAAGCCTTTTCTTCCAAAGGTACCAAACAATAACCCTAGAACCGTTATGTAGATAGATAATCAAGAAAATGTTTAAATATCAGAGGTTTTTTAAATTAAACTTTAAGCAACGCATCCCTGTGTTACATTGAAAGAAAGACGGTGATCTTTGGTATTCCCACGGAAGTTGCCCTTGAAATGTAGGACTGAAAATAGTTTTACATCAAAGTCAGCATCAATGTTGTCTCTGTTTGGGCACCACTGCTAGACACATTGACAGATTGATCATCCTCCATACCCCACTCACAGAGCTCTGCACGAGGCGGGATGCTGGCCAAACATTTCCAGGGTGGGGAGCATCTTGCCTTTTCACACAAGTATTTGGTTAGCTTCTTTTTTGGCCTTCCTAATTATATTTTTACACTTCATACATAACTCGTGTGATCAGTCAAGATCTATCCGTGACAGAAAAGGGAGGGTAGTTTTGGATGTGTTTGTTCACTCCAGAGTGATTTCATTGCTTAATAATTTGCCCTCTTGATAACAGGCATAAAGTCATCCCTTGTTGGTAGCAACTTTTCCCTATATGTCTGCTTCCACCAAGGTAGCTCTGCGAGCGTCATCATATTGGTCTTCAAATCTCAGCATAGGAACACCTCGAGTATTTATAACCCCACCAGTGAGGGGCTCGGGTGTTCAGGGCACCTTCAGAGTGAGGAGCATCTCCTTAGAAGCTGAATCAAGAGAATGACGCTTCCTGCCGGTCACACTTGGAGTGCATCCCTCAAGAGCCAAGTGAGGTCCCGGTTAGTGAATGTAGAAAGCTCTACTGTAGTCAATGTAAGTGCTACTGCCATGAAAACTGAACTCTGCTTTCAGAAAGTTGGGGCCTAGGTAGGATAGTGAGTCTTCGAGTCAGGAAGGCAACTCAAGGAATGGTTCTTTGCTAGTCCAGACAGCACTGGAGGTAGAGGCTGGTCGCCATTAATATGCTCCTGATAGCAGATGCATGAAAGATACCTTTGCCATCTGCTGTCTCTTCAAGAAAGTTCAAGTTAGCAGCACCAAATATCAACCTACCCTTGACGAGATCTGGGAGAACATACAACATTCAGTTCCATGCGGCGAAGACCTCATTTGCAACTGTAGACTCCAGGTGGAGTTCTTTCTGAGTTAATGAAAGGGCTGGTGCTGTGCGTAAGTTGCACAAGGAATTTGCTACAAGGTGTTAAACCAACAGCCACTTGCACTAATACGCTATGACTATGCCGCACAACTGTTGTGTATGTGCTAGAAACCTGTTGTTCACCCAATACACACACTCGTACACACCTTGTGACCAAATGAAGGAGTGGTACAGGCCAGGCAGTATTCTTTTTTCTGGTGTGGCATGTGCTATCGATCCCCAGAACTCCCACATAAAGCAACACAAAATGCTTTTCCACACAAACTGAGCAGCGGCAAACAGAGCCTTCATGCTACTCATGACATCAGTGCATCTTTTACAGCTTTTAAGGATCTCCACTGTGATCCATTTCTGCACGGAGGATTGCCAAAAACTACACCCCTATTAGTCCATATTATCCCACAGTTCATTGACAATAAGTGCTTAAGTGCCTTTTTGCTAAGCATCTGTTCCTCTTGAATCCAGTTCAAAGCACATATTTCTTTGAATCTGGCTGACGCACCAGCCATCATCACTACTTTCCCAGCGACTGGAACCTCTGCGAGGAGATTTATTAACTCCAGCTGAGTTGCAGTTTGAATTTCTTTCAGTTGCTTTTACCTTTTGGCCCAAAACTTTACTTCCATTCCTGGGGTACCACTTGATGTGATATGCCAGGGGTCAATGTGCCCACTTTACTTTCCACACACATTCTTGCTGACGATGATTTCGGACATTTCTCACCTGCCTCACATTGGAGTGGTGCTTAATGGCCGGCTTCTAGCTTACCACAGAAAAAGCATGTGTTCTCCTCAAAATGCATGCCATGTAATCTAGTAAGAAATGAGTATTGCCCACAGCTGGCACTTGTCCCGGCATCTTCAGCTGTTCCTTGTTACTCAATGAATTTCCTCTCCAACCTTGCCAAACTCATTTGATGGGTGCTCTTCACATACCATGTGAGGTGCCGCTGAGCACTGTGTTTAACCAAACCCTCCATGGTGGTATTCTTCAAAAGATTCAGCGACTAGTCAATACTCTCCATCTCCCCATTGGTCAAGACCAAAGCAAATCAAGGACTGTGTAATAAATTAATTACAATCCCAATGTAAATATGCGTTCTCTGCTGTCGGTTATGTGACTACGCATGTGCTGTTTGTGAATGGGTTCTGATCATTTCTAACTGGATACTGACCTCTTACGTGGTGCCTCATTATCATTTTTTTTTTGGCCTAATAAACAATAGACTCATAGACTTTAAGGTCAGAAGGGACCAGTATGATCATCTAGTCTGACCTCCTGCAAAATGCAGGCCTCAAGACCTCACCCCCCCCACTCCAGCAATAGGCCACTAACCTATGACTGAGTTATTTACCTCCTTAAATCATGATTTAAGGACTTTAAGATACAGAGAATTCACCGGTAGGTGAGCCATGCCCTGTGCTACAGAGGAAGGCGAAAAACCCCCAGAGCCCAGGCCAATCAGCCCTGGGGGAAAATTCCTTCCTGACCCCAAATATGGCGATCAGTTTAACCCTGAGCACGTGGGCAAGTCTCAACAGCCAGTTATCCAAGAAACAATTCTCTGTAATAACTCAGAACCCACCCCATGTACTCTCCCCTCTTAGGCCACTTGTAAATCCACCACACATAGCCAAATATCAGTCAAAGCTGATAATCAATATCACTGAATTGTTTCTGGTTTGCCAATGATGGCAAATCACTTGAAACACTCCTTTCCCATTTCTAGTCATCTGTAACATTAAAAATGTTAATCGGGTATCGTGTTCTGAGCATTAACTCGTTACACAGTCAGTCAGGGCCCGAAGTATAGCCTTGTGAAGGCTGTATGACTGTATTAAAGCATAATTTTAAAAAGTTATTTAAATATTTTTCAACTATGTATCTACATAATTGTTCTAGGCTTGTCCTATTTGGTACCTTGGTGTTTGTGGGAGAAAGGGCTTTTGAATGGTAACCAACTCACCCCACGTCTGACAAGACTGTCACCCAAATTTCCACCAACCAGTGGGAGCTAGAGCTGGGGAGCAGCGAGTCCCCACAGCCACGTCACAGAGGACGACGCGACTGAAATCATGAGTCTGTAGACTTTTATGAATCAAATGATACCTCCCTTACCTTTCTGTCATTCACTTGCCCATGGAATTACACACGCTCCCAGATCAGGCCAGAGAGAGGGACCTCGGCAACATCATTAACGCTACGATTTAGTCATGGGCAACAAACAAAAATCCATCACCGGTGACCTGTCCATGACTTTCTATAAGTACCGCAGACTAACTCCGACCTGCTCTCAGGGCAGTGCTAGTCTGGGGAGCTCGGGAACCCCACTGCTTTTGGGGGCTCTGAAGGCTAGTCCTGCTCCAAGGCCCCTGGGGAGTGCTCTCCAATGGGCTCCAGAGTTCCCACCAGGGCTGCTGTTCAGGTGGTCCCGGGGCCAGCCACACTGGCGGCTGCTAGAGCAGCTGGCCCCAGGGCCACTCCAGCACCAGCCATGAGGCTGGCTCGGGTCAGCTGCTCAGGCAGCCCTGAGATCACCACTTCTTTTGGTGGCTGCACAATGCCCCCAAGACCCCCCGGCACCAAGAAAAGCCGCTGCTGGAAGCGCTGGTGGCGGGGAGGGCGGGCGGGGTGGCGATGCTGGGAGCGTCAGTGCTGCCGGCTCTCTCTTTAGGCGCCGAGGAGATTTGCCTCCCTGGCTATGCGGCGCAGCTAGGCGCCATGGCGACCTAGCACCGGGATTTGTCGAGCACTGAGTTAATGGGATGCAGGAGAACGCCTGAAGAATGAGTGGTCAGGAGAATTTCCTCAGGCCAAGTTGCGCTCTGAGCTTGCGCCTGGTGGGGAGCTGAGCAGGGCAAGGGTTCGGCACGTGGCTCTGACGATATTGGGATGCAAGGGATCAAAATAAACAACCACCCCCAAAGGCTCCTCACCAGCTGGCTGAGGTCTCTCCCCAGCAAGGCTGGTCCTGGGCCTTTTCGCAGCTGGAGTTCAGGATCCCCCTCCCACAGAGCCCAAGCCAAGCAAGTGCCCCCAGAGGGGCCGGACACTCCCTGGGGTGGGCTTGGCTGCTGCTCTCAGCTGTCAAACAGCCAGTTGCTATTTCAGCTTTCTATTTCTGGCACCATCTTTCTCCTGCTCTAGGAACCTGCTCTCCTCAGGCCTCCCACACCTGCCATGCTGAAACCCGAGCCTCTCCTTCCTCCAACTGCCTGACAGCCCAGAACAGATGCAGCCGGACACATTCCCTTGGGGGCAAGGGAGAAGCACAACAGACACGCCAGCAGGGCTTGGGTTGGAAGGACATGCGGACACAGCTCGCTCTGCATCTCATCTCTCTCCTGCCCACAGGATAAGTGTGCCAGCAAAAAGCAGCTGACTGGCTTTGAAGACACGGTGTCTCTCTTCCCTCCCAAGCACGGTCACTGGGTCTGAATTGAAACATGGAGGTGGGGGACTTGGGCGAGGGACCAGTGATGGAGACAGAGCTCCAGCCCCTGTCCCCAATCCCTGGGACTGCCTGTACCGTGTCCAAGCAGGGTGACAGCGTGGTTGACCCTCCAAATGGCAGCAGGAACCTTTCGTGTCCCATGGACAGCCACATGCGCATGACTCCGCGCCCCCGGTTCCCAGTGACCAAGGAACGGTTGCTGGTGGCCTTTGAAAGGACAGTGCCTTCTGCTTTGCTCTGCAAACCCACCTGCTCCTCTGTCACTGGGATTCACTGTGCCAGAGTGGCTTGCAAATGCTGAACACACAGGGGCAGGTGCTGTTTGCTAACGAAAGAGAGGAAATGTCAGACTGTTGCTGGGGAATCACTCCTGGCCACTGTGACCATGGCCTCCCTGCTGCTGCCTGGCTGGGAATGCAAATGCCCACATGCCAGGGAGCCCTGTGCGACTCCCCCCTTGCAGAACACAGCCCTTCACAAGAAAGTTTGGTTTGCAGAACAGTCCAGGCAAAAGTTGTGTCCACTCTGCTATTCCACACGGGATCTTACATCATGGCAGTGTCTGCCCACCTTGCTGCAGCAGCCAGCCTCTGGCTCTGAAACGGCCCACACCCAGGCCTGCCATAGCCCCCCACACTGGTAGAGTCCCATAAGCTCTGCACAGCGCAGGCCAGGATGGAGTGGGGAGGAGAAGTATTTGATTTCTCTTCTGGGGTGTAGTCAAGGCTGCTGGGGCACAAATAAATAGCAGCCCAAATATGTCCCTCTCCCTACAGCCTGCCTGACAGAGAGAGGTCACGATGACACTCGGATTGTCCTTCACAGCTCCTGCTCCCGGGGCTCAGTGCTGGGCCCCTTTTCTCCGTTATTCCAGGGCTCCCACATGCTCTGCTTTGCACAGACAGCCCTTGAGCTGGCTGAATTCCCTCGCAGAGCTGGGGCGAGCGACCCATCAGCAGAGGCAGCCTTAGCTTATCTGGGGCCCTAGGCAAAGGCCCCTTGCGGGGCCCCCATAGGACTCCCTAGCACTGGCTCCGCCCTCCCCCTACAGCCTCAGTGTCCCACAGGGCAGAGCCGGCCCCGGCCATAGCCGGCAAGAGGGCGGGTTGGCTTGGCCCAGCCAGAGCCACCACTGCCGGTGGGCGGCCTCCGGTTCCTGGCCCCGGCTCCCGCTGGCGGCAGCAGCAGCTCCGGGTGGGCTGACCCGACCCGCCCTCTTGCCGGCCATGGCCGGGGCCGGCTCTGCCCTGCCGACAGCAGTGCGGCTCTGGGCAGGCCGGGGTGACGCGACCCACTCCGCTCCGCTCCCCTCTCCTCCTGCCGTCCAGTAAAGGGGCGGGGCCAGCAGGGGCCATGAGCCCTGTGCCACCCCTGCGGACAGGATGGGAACTGGAGGCCACCTATTGGCTGATGCCGGAAGGGCACCTGGTCTGGCCCCTCCCCCTTTTGGCTCTGCCCCTGGCACCTGCTGAGGATGCGGTGGGCAGGGCTGGCACAGGGGCCAGAAAAGGTTGCCGACCCCTGATCTAGACCCTTGGACCTGTCTCCCCTGCAACTACTGACACGTAGCACCACTCCCAACATGCTAGACGCCCCACAAACTGAGCGCCACCTCTGCCCCCAAAGAGCCAACAATGACGGAAGACTGGCTCGCAGCTAGGACGACTGTATTCAGACCCTATGTAGTGGGATAGTTTCCCCACTCCAGTATGGAAGGAGTTAAACGCCCACTGAGGAGAGCAGCCAATGGGAGCTGGAGGTTGCAGAGTCAGTTAGGCAGAGGAGCCCTGTATATAAGCAGACTGCCTCTCTTGGCAATCTTCCCCTGACCTGTGAGGAGAAAGGAGGCTGTTGGCATGGCTGCAGGGGGCAGAACCCAGGACAGTTCCCAATGGACTGCCAGAGATTGGCTGGAGCATGGACCCTGAAGCAAAGAGAGAGAAGGTGGCATGTATGTGGCCCAGGGGTTCTGGTGAACTGGAGTGGGAGTCAAGACAGAGCCAAGAACTAGTGTATGGGGTTCCTGGGCTGAGGCCCAGAGAAGTGGGCAGGCCTGGGTCCCTCCCCACCCCCCCTAGATCACCAGTGGGCAGAGAGACTGGCAGTGGGTGGAGACAGGACTAGTGGCAGCTACTGATTCTAAGTAGGCCGACTGGGATTAGACCCTACCCCAGAAGGGAGGAACTGAGATGGGACTTGGCCGGAGGGCTGAGGTTCCCCAACAGAGACAGAGCACAAGGTACCAGATGGAGCACCACTTGAACTATTCCCCAATAACACCACCAGGAGGCGCCTGTCTGGCGGGTCAAGTGCCAGTCCGTAGACACCCTTTAAACAGTAAAGACCCTGGGCTAAGTGTCAGGAGACGAACTCTGTCCCCAGCTCTGCTACAGACATCCCGGGGGCTTTGATCAAGTCACTCGTCCCTCTGTGCCTCAGCTTCCCAAGCTGTCTATCCAGCTAGGACTTTACACAGCCTGTATCTCTATGCTGCCTGAGCAGCGTGTGTGGAGCTCCCCCTGCAGAAGGCAGAGGAGACAGGCTCATGTCGATGGCAGGGACAGGGGAAGTGGCTTTACTGCACCTTTTGAACGCACGGACAGCTGGCGAAATCCCAGCAAGAAATATGCTTGATTGTTGTCAGACTGGTTCCTCTGAGTAAAAAAGCCTCTTAGCCAAACCAAACCATTGTTCCTTGGCTGGCCTCTGACATGTGAAGGGGACAGGGAGCTCTGTCCTCCTCCACAGCAGTCACACACCTCACGGCTGCCTAGCAAGACGGGGCCGTTCACCCTGAGGACACAGGTGACAGGAAAGAAATCTGCCAGCCCAAGACTGAACGGCATCTCGAGGGCTCTGCTCTAAGCTGTTGTCCTGCAAGTGTGGCTTGGCAGGTCGGCCTTTCCTGGCAGCCTCTACACCGTGTTTCCCCAGCTGCCCCTTCCTTCTCTGCCCAGCAAGGAAGACCAAACGATTCATTCCATGTTCACCCTCAGCAGCGCTCTGTCTGCCAGCCTCTGCCTCTCCCCAGGGGCCAGGCTGAGCAGTGGGGAGGGAGCAGACTGCAGGCTCCTCCTATGCCATATGGCCCCACCCCAGGGCCCAGCAGGTGCCCAGCCAGCCAAGCTGTCCATAGGCCCTGGCATCCACACACAGCAACCTTGCCTGCCCAGCAGAGAGCAGCACGGGAGCTCTGCAGGAGAAAGCTGTGGAAAGCAATGCGAGTCTTCCCTACCTTCCAGGGTCCGGCCTCGTCTCTGCACTCTTGGGTCCTCTGCTCTTCTCCACCTCCATGGGGACGGGGCTGGTTCCCCCAGCGCTGCGTGCGCTGCCCGTGTGCAGGGCCCCCATGCAGTCAGGCTCGGACCTGCGTTTCATGGCCTGGAGCTGGGCCAGCGGCACGATGTCGCAGCCCTGCGGCCGGTGCCAGACTGTCTGCTGGGTGATGGCATTGTAGTAATAGAAGCGGTTGTTGTTCTGGTCAAAGAGCTCCCACCACTGCTTCTCATCCGACTGGCGAACTTGCAGGTTGGCAGGCGGCTCCCAGCCACACTCACCGGTGGCCAGGTTGACGTATATCCGCTCCCGCGAGCGGGGCTCAACGATCTGCACCCAATCAGAGCTGCAACAGCAAAGAAAGATGCAGTCAGTGTGGGCTGAGGGCACAAGACAGTGCTCCGTGGCTGATGACCCCTTTTTGGTGGAAAAGGCCGACACAGCTACAGTCTCATCTCTGTAAAAGAGGCTGTTTTCCTACGGCTGGATTGGAAACGCACTGCGCATGGCTACAGTGAGTCCCACACTGCAGGCAAACAGAGGAGGATTCTTAACAAAGACTTCCTCTTTCCAACACGGCTGTTAGTCGCTGGCATTAGACACAGGTTAAACAGGAAAAAGGCTTTAAACTGCGTGACTGAGATTCCCTTCCCTCTTAGCCCAACTTCCGCTTCATTGACCAGCTGTTTCATACACACGAGGTCTCCAGTCTCCGTGCAGCCCTGGGAGGACCTGTTTTCTAGTGTAACCACAAGTCTTTTCACCTTGTTCTTCCCGGCACTATCAGAAACCAGCAGAGAGGGCGCACACCTTTAACAAAGGGTCTGACAGCTCAGCCGGCCGCTCTGCTGAGCCGAGGAGGGGTACTGCATGGTTGACAACAGAGCGGGCAATGGCGGGCACAGCACCCGCCACCTGGGGACATTTCCACTGGAAAGCCAGGAAATACCCGGCCACAGGACTCACAAGCAGAAACAAAGGCTCGTGTGTGAGCCACGTGTTCCTGCTTCATCAGGTGGGAGCAGCCATCCCCCACTGAACTTTACACACTGCACTAGCTGCAGGAAATTGAGCCTTTGCCTGAAACACCCAGACTGGCACCTGCCACAGGTGTGAATTACAAGCTGATTATTTCAGTGCAGGTCTGTTGAAACAGAAGGTTCCTTCTGCAGATTAGAAGTGCTCAACTTCAGTTTGCTGAAATGGGCTTTTGGCACTTGGCCACTTATTGAAAAGCCTAACTTTAGCCTCTTATTCCTGAAAGTCTTTTACTGAAGGATCTGTGCTCTGCCTGTCTCCGGGCTCTCAGAAACTGTCTGAAACTAAGAGCACAACCTGCTCAGAAACTGCATTTGATTCACTTTCATCTGAATGAAGGACTGCAGGAACGCATAGTGAGTGAGGAAGGAGAGGGCCTTCTGCAGGAACGCACAGGTGAGTCAGGAAGGAGAGGGTCTTCTGCAGCACTCCTTCCTAGGGAGTCATTTCCTAATTTGTTTCAAAGGGGTAGCCATGTTAGTCTATTTGCAGAAAAACAACAGTCCTGTGGCACCTTTAAAGACTAACAGATGTATTTATTGCATGAGCTTTCGTGGGAGAAAATCCCACTTAGTCAGACACTTGAAGATGGGGAACTTACAGAATGGGAGCAAAATAAATGCAGGGAAGTGTAAATCATAGGATCAGGTCAGACTAACAGCAAATCAAAGCAGTTAGGATTCAAACAGTGGAGTACAACAAATAGCAGGGAGATGGGTGGGGAACAAGAAAAGCAAAATTACCTCTTTCAATGGGAAAAGAACCCATAATCTTTGCTAAGATCTGAGTTCATGGAGTCAAATCTACATATAAATTCCAATTCTGTAGTTTCTCTTTGAAGCTTTGATTTGTTCTCCATTTGTTTCAGCACAGGTATTAACAAGTCATTAATGGAGTGATCAGGGAGACTGATGTGTTCCCCTATTGGTTTTTGAATGTTGTGATTTCTGATGTCAGATTAGCATCCACTTATTCTTTTGCACAGAGTCAGTCCTATTTGTCCAATGTATAAGGCAGGGAAAGGGGGCATTTCTGGCACATGATGGCATAAATCACATTGGTGGACAAGCAGAGGAATGAGCCCTTGATGGAGTAGCTGGTTTGATTAGGACCTACGATGGTGTCTTTTGTGCAAAAATGTGGGGAAAGTTGGCAATGTGGTTTATTGCAGGGATATATGCTGTCATGTATTAAGATTAAATAATGATCAAGAGACATAGCAGGCTTCAGAGTTCCCTTATTGAGCTTTATTCAGCATGTCTGGCAAGGACTGCCCGCAGACACATAGGATTACCTGAGCCCTTAACAACCCTCCCATTTATCACTATGGCAACCCTCAATGGCCCCAGTAACCTGAGATACCACATATTCCTCCCCCTCAAATGAAAACGCCCCCCCCCCCTGCAAAAGAATAAACATTAAACTGGGAGATGAGGGTAGACTGCCCCATCTCCAGGTGAACCCCCAGGGGATCATTCTGCCCCATGATGAAGGGGTCACCCTTAGCTAAAGATCCAGCCGAGTAGGAGGCCTTCTCACTCTAGGTGGATTGCAGCGAAATTCTGGTGGACCCACCCCAGAAGGTGGTATTGGTGGTGGTATGGCCACAGGTACCGGAGAAGATGTTGTGTCCGGTTGGGTCGGGGTGGAGGCCGATGGTGTTGAAGAGGTGGCTGGAGTAGGAGAGACATGAACCGCTGAATCGTGACTCGATGGTATATCTCCGACAAGGGTGAAGTCAGATAGGTCAGTTTGAGATGTACCCTCAGGACAGGTATGACCTGGTAACAGCTGATCTACATGCCAACACCAACACAGGGCACCCACTGTCTGGATGGAGTAGGAAACAGGTCCTGTTTTGGCGATGACTATTGCTGGAACCTATTTAGTTCCGGAAGCGTAGTTTCGAGCGAGGACAGGCTGGCCAATTGTGAAGATGCGGTCTTTCGTTCTCAGTGCACGTCTGATGACCTGGTCCTGCTGTTGGCGTTGAACCACTTGTCGTGTTTCTTGTGGTTTCAACAAATCAAAGCAAGATCACAACTGCCGTCCCATCATAAGGAAAGCTGGAGACGCTTTAGTCGTGTACTGTGGAGTGTTTCTATAGGATAACAAGAAGTTGTCCAGACTTTTCTGAAGGGGTGAGCGTCTGCTCGCCGATTTTAGAGGTTGCTTCATAGTCTGTTCGAATCTTTCAGCAAGTCCATTGGTAGATGGGTGATATGGTGCTGACCTGATGTGATGTATCCCGCTGGCCTTCATAAAACTTTCAAAATCCTGGGAAGTGAATTGCGGTCCATTGTCACTTATTAGCTGCTTTGGGAGACCATAACGACTAAAGAAGCCACATAGATTTTGGATAGTGATTTCCATAGTAGTGGATTGCATTACAGAGACATCCTGCCATTTGGAATGGGCATCAACAGCAATTAAAAACATACATCCTTCGAATGGGCCACCAAAATCAACATGAATACGTTGCCATGGCCTTTCTCGCCAATCCCACAGGTGGAGAGGCGCTAAGTGAAGTGCGTTCTGGATGCTGTGGCATGAGGTGCAAGCTCTATCCATCTCCTCAATGGCCCTGTCCAAGCCCGGCCACCAAAAACAGCTTCGTGCGATTTCTTTCATGTACCACTATGCCACAGTGACTGGAATGGAGCTGTTCCAACAAATGTGGTCTTAATGACGGCAGAATAACAACACGCATGCCCCACAACAAACACCCAGCCTGGGTTGATAACTCCATCCACCTAGACATATAGGGGCAGAGGTCAGGTGCGACCGGGGAGTCAGGCAATGATGTTCCGTGCATCATGAGATCCATAACTCCAGACAATATTGGGTCAATGCATGTTGCTCTCCTTACTTGAGTAGCTGTGATAGGTGTGTTTTCCACCTGATCAAAGTAAAAGATTCCTTCCTGGCCTGAATCTTGACAGGCTACTGGTAATGGTAGTCTTGAAAGACCATCTGCATTCAAATGCAAAGAGGATTTCCTATACTTGATCTTGTATGTATATCCAGAAAGTATCAGTGCCCATCGTTGCATACGACTAGCAGCCAAAGGTGGAATGCCTGTGTGTGGTCCCAAAATCAACGTTAAGGTTCAATGGTCATTGAGGAGGATGAATTTCTTTCCATACAGGTAGTGGTGGAATTTCCAGACACCACAAACAATTCCCAGTGCCTCACATTCAATTTGGGCATAATTACTCTCTGCCTTGGTCAAAGCATGTGAAGCAAAAGAGATGGACCTTTCTTCTCCTAAAGGCATAATGTGGGACAGCATGGCCACTACTCCATAAGGGGAGGCATCGCATGCTAGCTGTAGGGGTAAGGACAGATCAAAGTGTTTCAGAACCCTTGAGTTAGTCATGAGAGTTTAGCCTTATTGAATGCAACATCACAGGCTTCAGTCCAGTTCCAGTTCCTGTTTGACCCAAGGAGCTCCTGTAAGGGTTTCAGAAGTGTTGCTATATAGAGTTTCCAAGAGGAGGTGGTAGAATCAAAGGCTTCCGGACAAGCTGCGAGTGAAGCTAAGGTTGAACCAGTGAGTGGAACTATGGTTCCCTCATGAGGTTGTTTATCTCCCGTGGAGCCATGGTTCCCTCTTGTGATTGTTTATCTCATGTCCCTTCGCTTCACCAAACAATAGATCAGATTTCAATTCCAGTCATCCTCCTCCAGGCCCATAGCACAGGCATGCAAACAGTGAGAAAAAAAATCATTCTTACGTAGCTCAGGATTTCCTGGTTTCACAGATGTTATCTCATCACCCCACCTTCGTCGTCAGTGTCATGTATTAAGATTAAATAATGATCAATAGACATAGCAGGCTTCAGAGTTCCCTTATTGAACTTTATTCAGCATGTCTGGCAAGGACTGCCCACAAACACACAGGTTTACCTGAGCCCTTAACAACCCTCCCATTTATCACTATGGCAACCCCCAGTGGTTCCAGTAACCTGAGACACCACAGGTGCCTGCTTTAATATTTCTGTTGTTAGGTCTATAGTTGCTGGTGAGTATCTGTTTAAGGTTGTCTGTAAGCAAGGAGAGGTCTGTCTCCTAAGGCCTGAGAGAGTGAGGGATCGTTCTGAAGAACAGGCTGTAGATCCTTGATGTGCTGTAGAGGTCTGACTTGGGGGTTGTAGGTGATGACCAGTGGCGTTCTGTTGTTTTCTTTCTTGGGCTTCTCCTGTAGTAGTTGACTTCTGGGTACCTGTCTGGCTCCGTCAACCTGTTTCTTCACTTCCCCAGGTGAATACTGTAGTTTTAAGAATGCTTGATAGAGATCCTGAAGGTGTCCGTCTCTGTCTGAAGGATCAGAGCAAATGCGGTTATATCTTAGGGCTTGACTGTAGACAATGGATCGTGTGGTGCATCTTGGATGAAAGCTCGAGGAATGTGGCTAACTAAAGTGATCAGTAGGTTTTCGGTATAGGGTTGTGTTTATGTTTACAGCCTGACCTGATCCTATGTCATATATTTTCCTGCATTTAATTTCCTCCCATTCTGTAAGTTCTCCATCTTCAAAGCGTCTGACGAAGTGGAATTTTCTCTCACGAAAGCTCATGCGATAAATAAATTTGTTAGTCTTTAGAAGTGCCACAGGACTCCTTGTTTGATTTGTCTTCCTAAGTGGAATACTTTGCATTTGTCCTTCTTGAATTTCATCCTGTGTACTTCAGACCAGTTCTTCAGTTTGTCCAGGTCATTTTGAATTTTAATCCTGTCCTCCAAAGCACTTACAATCCCTCCCAGGTTGTGATCAGCCGCAAACTTTATCAGTGTACTCTTGGTGCCATCATCTAAGTCACTGATGAAGACACTGAACCAAACCGGACCCAGAACTGATCCTATGGGACCCCACTCAGTGCCCTTCCAGCTTGATTATGAACCACTCATAACTACTCTCTGGGACCAGTTTTCCAACTTCTTATGCACCCACCTTATATAGCTCCATCTAGATTGTATTTCTGTTCCATCTAGGACTAGGTTTGTTTATGAGAAGGATATGCAAGATAGAATCAAAAGCCTTCGTAAAGTCAAGTTACACAACATTTATCATTTCCTACATCCACATCTACCACTTCCACTTACCCACAAGATATACCACATCTACCACTTCCCCGTATCTTGTTACTTTGTCAAAGAAAGCTATTAGGTTGGTCTGACATGATTTGTTCTTGACAAATCCATGTTGCTACTTGTCTTATTATCTTCTAGGTGTTTGCAAACTGATTGCTTAATTATTTGAGCCATTATCCTCCTGGATACTGAAGTTCAAGTTGACTGGTCTGTAATTCCCTCGGTTGTCCTTATTTCCCTTCTCATAGAACTGCATTTGCCCTTTTCAGTCATAGAATCTTAGGGCTGGAAGGGACCTCATGAGGTCATCTAGTCCAACCCCTGCTAAAGGCAGAACCACTCCCACTAAATCACTCCAGCCAGGGTTTTGTCTATCCTGGCTTTAAAAGTTTTCAAAAAGATGGAGATTCCACCCCAAGCAAAGGGGATGGATTCCGGTTCCGGGCTGTGCAGCCTATCATGGTGGCGCCCAGCAGTGGGCCGGTGGAAGAGGAGGAAGCAGCCTCCGGCAGGAGGCAACAGTTCAGGACCCGTGTGCTAACAGACTTGAGCCACCTCTTCCATGATTTTTCAAAGATAATGGCTAATGGCTCACGTATCCCCTCATTCAGCTCCTTGAGTGTTCTAGGACTGATTTCATCAGGCCCTGCTGACTTGAAGACATCTAACTTGTCTAAGTAATTTTAAACTTACTCTTTCCCTATTTTAGCTTCTGATCCCTCATTTTCACTGGTATTCCCTACATTAGACGTCCAGTCACTATTCACCTTCTCAGTGAAAACTGAAACAAAGCGTCTGACGAAGGGAGATTTTCTCCCACGAAAGCTCATGCGATAAATAAATCTGGTAGTCTTTAAAGGTGCCCCAGGACTCTGGTTTTTTTGAAACAGAAAAGTTATCTTGTACTGCTGCCATTTCCACAATTTCTGTGATTGTTCTCCCCAATCAGCCAGGATCGCATCCACCTACCAAGAGTGGCCCAGGAAACCTGTTGATCTAGTCACTTCCCAGTCACCAGACAGTAACGTACGTCTGTCCAGCAGCATAACAGGGGTGGCCCCACAGCCCAGACCCCACTTCGCTGGCCTTATCCACACACTGGTTAGGATGGGCGAGCCAGGGGCCCTGCATCAAGCAAGCAGCCTTCCCCAGCAAGGCCATTTAGCAGTCCAGGCAGGGGTTTCCAAAGCAGCATACTCCACAGGAGGCCTTGGAGGCTGTCCATGAACAAAGAGGTTTCTCAAGAGTCTCAGTATTCAGCCAAAACTGAGCGTGCAGCCCCCCGCCCTCCAACAGCAGGTGGAAGCGGAATGACCACCAGCCACACTGCCCAGGCAAGTCACCACCTGAGCACATCTCCACAGCCAGCCACCCCTAGAAACCCGCTCTTTCAAACACCCCTCAGCAAAACCCAAAATCACTGTCCCCAGGCCGCATCCCCAGCTGTCAGAGCTCTGCTGAGTGAAGCTCTCCCAGGAAAGGCAGGCCACTGAGAGCAGGCTCAGTGTCTTGAAACACTAATGATTTGTTAATTGCAATTTTTATTTTAATTCCTCCTAAAAGGAGAGGGTGCTGCCCGGGAGTGGTTCACTAAAGTGCTCTACAGAGACAATCTCGTCCATGGGGATGCTCATGGCTGAAAGAACAGAGCACATGATTTCTACAGCCACAGTTTGACTAGACTGGCGGGGGTGATGTGGGCATCAGGAACACCAGCGGGGAAGCTGCTGCCCAACAAACCAGGGCCGAGCACATGGGCAGATTTTGGAGCTTTCCTTGGGGAAGGCAGCTCCATGGGACCCAGGCCCCACGCACCACCCCCACCAGGTTTCCAGCCATTCCCCTTCACTCTCCGCACCTGGATCCCGGCACTCAGCACTTATTGTCCAGCACAGTTCTCAGTGTATGCACTTTTCTTCACCATCCACCCCCACCCGGGGGCACCCCATTGGGGGCACTATGGGAAAGATTTTGAGGAGGCATAGCGCCGTGGACACAGAGAAAAGGCTACAGCTCAGAGCCGTTACGGAAGCAACAGCAAAACATGGACACCGGTTTGACGTGGTGGTGAGAGACGGAGGAGCCAAAACACATCTGGGGAGAGGACAGGTCCCATTTCAGCCACGTCACATTTCAAAGTGATGGAGAGATTCAGGAGACGTCAAGTCAGGCTGAGGTGAGGAATGGAATCGGGAGATACAGGACAAGAGTGGCGATGTGTTCTGGGGGACAGGCTAGGAGGGATGTGATCACTTGGGCCAGTGGGGGGTTTAGAAGAGGAGCGTTAGGCACGATGCACAGCAGTAGCGCAGAACAAGTGATTTGCTCCCTAGGAAAGGGAGAGGGAGTTATGCTGTGTTTACTTACAACGGAAAAATGGCAAAGTCTCTGTTGCGTGATCGAACTATTTCCAGTTGAGCAGCACTGCACTCAAGATCCCTTCTGGCAGCAGCAGTTTGCAAGATTTCAGCTCAAACGTGGGCTGGCTCTGGAAGTGCTGTGATTTCTTAGGGAAGGCAGGATGTTTTCACTAGGAGGTTAACCTCACAAGGGAACTTCTAAGGGAACCAGTCCAGGACTGTTTGTGTTGCTGTTCTTTGTGTTACTTTCACCCTTGTGTGCAAAGGCGCATTAACCTGAGATCTGGGTTTACGATCTCTTTGTTCCCATAAATGTCTAGAAGCTGTGAATTACCAGGCTGCAATAAAACAAAGGGACATTCAGATCACTCTACCGTGCCCACTTCAATTACTCTTAGACATAAAGAAAGAGTAAAAACAACAAAAGGAAAAAAGAGAAAGAGGCAGCGTGTTCTTAGCGAGACACCAGCACTAGACTGACAATCTGAGAAAGTTTAGAGTACAAGATCAGGAACTCTGGAAAGCTGTGATAAACCCAGGATCTTCAACAGATAACATCACAGCTTGGAGCCACGCTGCTGAACAGAAAATAAGTACAAATCAGCCTCACTGAGGTCAAACCAGAAGTTCCCCTAGCAGCAGTCTGAACGTGAGGGAACCAGGAAGAATCAGGGTCCAAATCCCAGGAAAGTGAAAACCTACTGAAGGTTAGAGAAGAGCCAGCATCACAGAATTACCACCCAGATCCTATACAGACAAAGTCCTGCTCCAGGGTTTTACTTCTGCCCCTCCGAGGGGCCAGGACCTAGTCACAAAGCCTGGGTCTTCATCTGCCTTTCCCCAAGGCTGAAGGAGTGGGGATCCAGGGTTTTAGTTCAGGCTACCTCAAATGAAACTCACAGCAAACTTTTCCCATGCCTTTTTGCCTGGTTCTCCCAAATTGCTGCTAGATCTACAGGATGTGTGTGCATCTCCAGTCCTCCTGCCCTCGCTGAAATACAGCTACCCTCCCGAAATCAGCCCAGCCCTAAGTGACCAGGTCTCTAGATCTGCTAACAAGTTAGTCATTTTGCCAGTAACCCGCTTGCAATGATTCATTTGGCTGGCAAACAAGACCTCCCTTTGCCTCCAACCATAGAAACCCAGCCCCAGCGCATATCCTGTTATTTGACAGATTTCAGATATTTCCTCTGCATTCTGTAAATACACAGATACATTCCAAGGGTTACAGCGCTTTGAAAATAGATCACAGCTCTGGGCTGCTTGCTACCGAACTTCCTGAGAAGGCCAATAGCAAAGGGCACACTGATTTTCTGTGCGCTGGCCCCGGGGCTGATGGAGACACATTCAGGCTTGTCCCACCGTTGGTGAGAGTGCTAGGATGGATAAAGCACGCGGCCACCAGCATTTTAAGCCCATGACCTCTAGCCATGCTCGGAGATGGCACCTGAAATGCCGGTGGGCACAATGGGTGCCTCATCTCTCACCACAGGAGCCAGTGCGATGGGGAGCCGTTTTAGGGGAACAAGATTAGTTGAAACACTTCCTCAGGATAAGCAAAACCTGGGCTCCCTGCCAGCCAGCTGTATGTGGCGGGAAGACATTTTACCTGCACGATCCATGGATCTGTTGCCATGCCAGCCTCCTCCATCACGTGCCCCTTGCTCAGGATCACCACAGGGACGGCAGGAGGTTTCCTGCCGCGGGAATATTTCACACAGGCAGAGAAGCTGTCCTTGCAGACTGGCTCCCTCCCTTCCTCTCTCTGCAACAACCCCTTCAAGGCTGACAACTTATTTACTTCAAAGGCTATTTTATAACTGAGCAGCCAAAGGCGAGGCTGCGCTCTGCTAAGCTCCATGGCTCCATGCCAGATTTAACTTACATCTGCAAGCTCTTCTCCTTCAGAGCGCTCAGACGCTCCCCCAGCCTCCAGCTCCTTAGCGACCCCACTTGGCTGAGCCACATCTACCCTTCAGAACCTCTACTGGGCCAATAATGCTTCAGGCTGACAGCACCTCCTAGCACAACTGATCCGCCACAGCCCTTCAGAGCAGCTCCGCGAGGGGTCCGGGCCTGCAGACCACAAGCCCAGCAAAAGATCTGCACAGTCAATGGATTGCTTAGGAAAGAGACTCACCGGCCTGCCAAACCCTGTCTCTTCAGGGGCTGTATTATCCACGTGAGCTCTGGGAGAGCAGAGGTGGGGGAGCGTGGCATAGGAGCCCCTGGAAATGGGAGTTTTCACTTCCCTGGGGCCAGGAAGAAGTGCTCTGTACTAAGAGGAAAAGCCAGACTTTGCCCCACGGAACGCCCCACTGGCGGTGTGCCGGGAGCCTGAGGGCCCCTAATTCACCAGAAATGGAAGAAGTGCAGTGATGCTCAACGGTCTTCAGCAGGGGATGGTTAGAGCTCCAGGGAAGGGGGCAGAGAGCAGGCTTGTGCTTAAACCCTGTGGGGCTCAGGAAAACTCCCAGCCTCAGCCAGAGAAGGCAAAGGCGGGAGCACGAAGAGAGTGTGGTCCCCAAAGGTGATGGGGAGCTCAGCCACCCCCCACTCCACAGGAGCAGGAGAGGAAGGAGACAAAGGGCAGAAGAACCGAGGCAGCCTACACTTGTGCCCCCCCAGACTCTCCTTTCCAGAGGCACCCACGCGCACAGCCCAGCACTGTCAGGACAGAACACAGCACAGCAAGAGACTGACCTGAGCCAGCGCCCAGCACGAGAGCTAGTGACAGAGATCCTGCCTGAGAGATCTCCACACACAAGCTGAGCAGAAAGCCTGATTTCTCTAGGTTGCCCAGAAGCCCAGTCCAACCCTTCCACCACAGAGGGACTAAGCCATAGTAGAGAGCATGAAATATCAGACCTGCATCTGGGAGCTAATGTGTGGGGCCGGCAAATCCCGTCCAAATCTTCCCCAGTGACTGCACAGCCCTGCCGACTAGCGTGGCTCGCTTCTGAAGTGAGGACAATGCCACTCAGTTCCTTCTGCATTGAGACTTTCACTGTCTGGCTCCTCTCCGCCGAGCCCCAGAGAGCTGTAATTTAATTCTAAATATAAAACATGGGTGTATATCTCCACTCCTACTATACACATACATCCCAGCAGCAAAAATATAACTTCAGCCGCATCAGTTCTGCTGCTTCTGAAAATAGGCACTGTGCAAACAGAGCAGCGTCTACTCCACGGGCCATGAAAACACAGAACAGCCAACTCCGAGCTCCCTGCCACCAGCCGGGGACAGCCTGTCTCACGCCACGCACAGCCCGAGTGGGAGCCCGCAAGCAGCCAGCCAAGAGTGGGCCGGGGTGGAGCACGCCCTGCTGCTGGGAACGCCTGTTCTTATTGCCCTGGGGACAGGAGGAAGGAGGTAGGCAGCGCGCCCAGCACTCAATGAAGACAATAGGACTGTGGGCCCCAGACTAAAGCCGCCCACATTTGGAAAAGTAGCCGGCCCCACGTTAAGAGAAGTAATGCTGTAAAGAGCCCAGCCTCCATTAAGCTTCGCCCCCTGGAAAGAGGAAGGCACCATTCTGGAAAGGCAGGGCCACAGCGGCAGTGGGGCTGAGCTGGTCTTCACTCCCACGTTCCCCGGCCATCACAGCATTCACATCTACCCCCCATATCAATAGGGGACCTTTCCACCTACTGCAGGTCTCGCCAGCAGGCTTCCAACTACCGGACCAGAGCCCCACTTTACAGAGGTTCTCACGGCTGTCCGAGAGCGGAGGCAAGCCCCCTGGCAGGCCGGCCAAGACGGAGGTGCAGTGCCGGGGGCTCCTTATGGCTAGAAGCCAAAACTAACAGCAGCTTCCTGTGAAATGCAGGCTGCATCCGGCCACAAGGAGCCCCCAGGGAAGGGAATCAGGAGCCCCCACAACAGCCGGCCTTCTTGGGAGAAACTCAGCCAGGAGGCCGAAGGGAAATCCTCGCAAAGGTCACATGTCAAGGGTGAAGGATGACTGGATAGTGTAACCAGAGCAGCAGGCTAGAGGTATCCGCACTACAGGCTTGTGTCCCAGCTCCTGGAGTCATGGGATTCGAACCGAAGCTGAACTTTCAGTTACAAGTCATTTTCTGAGCCTCCTGGTTGTAAAGAGAAACGTGAAAGCGTGACAGCCGCGTGGCGCCCCCCCCGACATCTCCCGGGGTGCAGAGCGTGCCTGAGGCCAATGCCAGCACCGTACCAGCAGCACCGCAGGCAGTGCCAGGGCCTGGTCCACTCAGCCCAGACAGCGCTGGCTGCAGGGCTAAGCCGCGAAACAGTCCCAACCCCTTGTGGTTCTCGAGGATGGTGGGCAGCTCCTGCACCCAATCCCAAGGGCTGTTCTGAGCTGGGGGGCTGCTGCTGCTCATCCCAGGAGAGTGGGGCCATTCCTGGACTGCCTTGACCCCCCCCCCCCAGAGATCAATCGCCCGGGGGCCTGTCCCAGGCCCTTCCATGGGAACATTACAAAGGCTGCAGCCGCTCGCATCCTGTGTTATTAAGGGCCAAAGGGCCCCAGCCTGGCCTGTGTCTGCGGCAACAGCCCATCGGGAAAGGCTGCTCTGTCTGGGGGCCGGAAAACCAAGCTCTTCCCAGCCCCTGCCCAGGGCCCAGAGCAGCCGGACAGACTCTCTTGTGCTGCCCACAGGCCCTCACGGGGTGACAGTCCAGGGATGGCAGCTTCCAGGAGCTGCCCGCAGGTGGCCAGTGGGGCAGGCAGCATGCGGCCCAAGGCTGATCCCCCCCAAGCTTCTAAGCAAGGTTTGAAGCCCCAATCTTCCATGGGCCTCCGTCCCAGGCCCCAAGGGACTGCCTCAGCTCAGTGAGCACAGAGAGGAATCATCTGGCCTTTCAGGGCCTGGCCCTTTCAGAACAACAGTCGGAAAAGAAGGTCCCTTCCTCCCTCACCTTCCAAGGCTTGTGGCACAGAGCTGGGACTGAACCCCAAGGCCCCTGCCAGCGAGGCAGGCAGCTCCTGCAACGTTCACCCACAGCCCCGCCAGCACCCACGAACAAGCTTCTCTGCGCTGGACTCTGGGAGTCTGAACAGTAAGAAAAACAAAGATGAACCCAGCCCGGCTCTCCTCCCGCGCCAGCCAGAGTTTAATTGCATACTGTACTGTGTCGAGCAACCAGAGCCAGCGGCCCCCAGGGCACGTCTGCAGGTTCACGGCTCTGCAAAGCCTGGGAACCGTTCCAAAGCTGGCCTTTTGGATACACTGTGCTTCCACCGAAATCAATCCCTGCAGCCCACATCCTGGCTCTTTGCTGCCTAACCATTCAGCACAGAAAACATACAGCAAGTCTAGCAATATCTCACCATGAAATTAGTAGAAGAAAAGTTCCAGCCCGGATCACAAGTCTTTCAGGAGCAAGCACAAGCACTATGTGCTCAGCAGCAGCAGCCGGAGCTCACGGAATAATGATCTGTGTTAATCACAACCCAGACCCTCTGTCGTGCCAAGAGAGTCGTTAACAAGAACCCTGCTGTGCACCTGTCTGGCACCTCCCATACAAGGATCCCAATGCCTTTGTAATTGTTAATGCCCCCCACCTTCCCCACAGGCAGCTGAATTGAGGTGCCCATTTTAGAGCTGGGGAAATGGTGAAGGGACTTGCCCAGGGTCACACAGCGAGCCAGGAATCGAATTGAGGAGCCCTGCTTTAACTGCTAGGCCTCACTCCCTAAATTCCTCTTGGCATTTTGGAAGAGAGTCTGCTGATAGACACCGGGACCCTAAGCCTGGGAGATCAAAGACACTCAGCAGATGCCTCTTGTCACAAGCAGGCAGAACTGGCTGTGAAGATTTCCACTTAAATATAAAAGGAAATTCCCACTGCTCCCTCATTTCCACCAAACAAGGAAAACGCTTCTCAGGAAGGATTCACATTGGCAGACACAAGGTCAGCACGGATTAGGCAGTGTGGGAGGACGTTATCAGCAGAATGACAAAGCCCTGCTTGCCCGTCACAGGCGGGGGGGAGGCAGCAAATACCCAAGAGAATGAGCACACCACCAGCCAGCAAGCAGCGTCCACTCCTCTTCCTGCCCTCCGCAGACACTCGGACACCCCCAGATCTCTGCGGGGGATGCTCAGAGTCACACAGCCACTGCTCCTCTCCTCTCTAAGGAAGGTGACATCCAGATACACGACCGTAAGCTATGACTGCTGTTTCGAGACAAATGGGCCTAGGCTACATTAGGAAACTGGATTAAGGCCAGTGCTTAATTTGCAATGCAAGAGGTGTTAGGGCACAAGCAATTGTTTCATTTCATAACTGAGGCAGCCAGTCCGGGGAGGGCGGGGCTCCGAATCGCCAGGTCCGGGGACGCCGGGGCGCCGAATCGCCAGGTCCGGGGACGCCGGGGCTCCGAATCGCCAGGCCCGGGGAGGCCGGGGCCGAGTCCTGGCACAAATCAAGCACTGCACAAGATTGAGTCTAGCTAGTATTTATTTGGCCCCCATCATCACAGTATCTAAGCACCTCACAACCTTTAATGGCTTGACCCTCCCAACACCCTGCTCGTGCTATTATCCCCACTGCACAGATGGGGCACTGAGGCACAAGGAGACTGAGCAACTGGCCCACGGTTCACACCGGAAGTGTTGAGCAGCGCAGGGAACTGAACCAGGCCTCCTGCATCCTGACTAGCATCCCAGTCTCTGGCCCATTCTCGCTCTTCCCACATTGCATAAACCAGACCCAACTAACACGATGGTGACCACAACTGGAGTCGTCTTCATGGACCGCAGAGTAGTGGGGCCAATTTTGGCTGGGCTATTCACATGCCATCCCCTTTCATTCCTGGAGACCCCAGCGCCACCCTGGAGCGACGGCAGTCCCTGCTCACAGGTGCGATGAGCAGACGGGACTGCTAGACGCAGCGTTCTGACAGTGTTACATCACTGGGGCGCCAAGATCCTGGCAAAGGATGAGAGTCAATGCCCCTAAATCCCTGGAGAATTGACTGATCCTAAACACGCTCCCCACTCCCAAAAGGAATGACAACCCAGAACTAGCATTCCCACTGTCCGACCCCTCCCCACCCCACCCACCTTCAACTTCCTCTCCAGGGTCCGCCCCGCCATCGCACCATGTGAACCCAGCAAGTGCGTGGCTGCTCTGGCATTAACCCGCCTCAGGCCACCTGGGACCAGAGCGGGATTCTGCACCCACAGCTACCCAAGGGACTGTTGCAACTTGTTCTGGAACAGGCTGCCTGTGTCCTTCGCGAAACCGTGCGAGACTGCACAGCTACCAGCCATGCACAGCTTTCGCAGCTAGCTAGACAGTTACAGCCCCAAGGCTCTCTCTTTCAGAACAAGGGGAGCCGGGTTA
>ML685852.1:4109048-4126878 GCA_007922175.1 Pelusios castaneus | reverse complement strand
AGGGAAGCCAGGTTAGAGCCCCAAGGCTCTCTCTTTCAGAACAAGGGGATCCGAGCTGGGACTACAGAAAAAGACAAGGGCACCAGAGTCGGTCACTAGATTCAGGAAGGCCATCCTGGCGGGGCTGGCCAGGAAAAGGAAGGCTGCAGCCAGCAGTCTCACACATGCTCAGTAAAGAGACCGATTCCTGATCTTCACAAGGAATAATAAATCGCCCTCTGAAAACATTTGCAGATGACTCAGAGCTATTAGCTGTGAGGAATGTCAAAAGGCCCCAAACCGAGATAGGTGAATGGGCAATAAAATGGCAGATTTGTCTCGGTACTGACAAATGGGCGAAGGGCATGCATGCAGAAGGGAATAATCCAGAACCTCACACACCTTATTAGGTTCTAAGTTACATGGATCAGAATGGGAACCAAGGCCCAGAGAGGTTACGGTCAAACACGTCCACTAAAGTTTGGGTGCCCAATCTGAGACAGCCAGGTCTGGGTCTCTCAGGGCACTCAGCATAACGGAGCACAGCTCGCTGGCACTGGGGGGCCAAAAAGAAATATGCACTGGGGAAAAGAGGTCTGCTCAGATGCAGAACGAGATGTCTGCTGCAGTCCTAGACAGTCATGGAATCCCCTGATCAAAACTGCATTAACTTTACAGTTTTTGCTTAATAAATATTGTACTGCTTCTATCAGGTCCGTCCCGTGCACTGAATGAGAGGAGGAAATGCCTCCGCAGCCTTCCCCACCCTCTGGACCAGGAGAGAGGGACAGAATGAGCAGCTCTTACCCCACCAGAAGCTCTACCAGGTTTTGAGAGCAAACGCCTCTAGCATCTCGAGCCCCTCCATCTGACTAACCTCCAAACTGCAACAAAGCCCTTCTCTGGCTAGAGGACATGAGTAATTCCAGGCAGGAAGCAGCTTCGCTGAGCAAGCTGCAAGGGATGGCAGTGGGTGAAAGGGGCGGGATGGACTGAGGGTACATCTTCACTGCAGTTAAAAATCCAGGGCTGGCCCGTGCCAGCTGGCTCTGTCTAAGGGGCTCTTTAACTGCATGGTCTCAGCCTGGCTCTAGGACCCTGCAGGGTGGGAGGGTCCCGGACTTTGGGCTGCAGTCCCACACTTAAACAGCCTCACAGCCGGAGCCCTGCAAGCCTGAATCGGCTGGTGTCTAACTGCAGTGTAGACAGACCCTGAGTTACTGCTCTCAGTCAGACGGGGCCTCAGCCACTCAGAGTGTAACTGACACACAGAGCCTGAATTACTGTAGGCGACACTTGTTTTCACAGGTGTACTCCCACAAAGACAACCCGATCTTGAAGTAAAAAGCTTTAGAGCCCAAAAATAAGAATGGAAAGTTACACATCTAAGGCAGCAACATTTTTAAATATATGGCATTAGCAATGCAATGGCCTTCTCTCTCTTCAAATGTAAAGGCGGCCAGTGATTTATAAGCCAAGACACAGAACTCATTGAAAACCCATCAACACACTGACATAGTTCAGAAAGGAATTGGCTGTTTTTCCACCAGCAGCGTCCACAAGACAGTGGTGGGTAAAAGTATCCAACAAAGCTAACTCTGTTTTCATCACCACTTTCTGATGCTGTTCATTCTTCAGGAAATCTCTCAGGCTGCAGCTGTCCCCATCTGCTTTGTTAAAAAAAATTAAGTAGGAACAAATGCAGAGGAGCTCCTGAAAGTATTAGCTGTCCAAGCCTACGAAGTGTGACTTAAGTTAAGCACTACTATGCCGGGATAGTATAGCGGTGGCTCCAGGGGGGCCGACCCGCCCTGTTCCCCTCCAGCAGCTCCACGTCACCGCTGCTGGTGGGAGCCGGGGCCAAGAACTGGAGGCCGCCTGCCGGTTGGTGCTGGCCCTGGCCGGGAACCGGACACCACCTGCCGGGGGGAGCCAGCCCCGGCCCTGGCCGGGAGGGAACCCGAGGCCTGGCCCCGCCACTCGCACCTGGTGTGTGGTTGTGGGGGCCAGCAAAGGTTATCGACCCTTGATCTAAAAGTTTGTCATGAGGAGGAGGGAGAAAAATCGCTCTCCTTAACCGCCGATGATAGGACAAGAAGCAATGGGCTTCAATTACGGCCAGGGAGGTTTAGGTTGGACATTAGGAAAAAGTTCTTAACTGTCAGAGTGATTCACCACTGGAATAAGTTGCCTCGGCAGGGTGTGGAATCTCCATCATTGGAAGTTTTTAAGAGCAGGTCAGACAAACACCTGTCAGGGATGGTTTAATGGGGTTACTTGGTCCTGCCATGAGTGCAGGGGACTGGACTCGACGACCTCTCGTGATCCCTTCCAGTTTCTATTATTCTATTTGCAACTGCTCCATGAACGCTACCAAGGATCTCAAATGGTTTCTCACTATAACTCACGCCAATCCATCCTCCACAAAATCATCATGCTCCCCGCTGATTCAGTTTTTCCAGAAGCTCTGCTGATAGCAGACTCGTGTCCTGGGCTGACATGCTTATGAAAACAGTGCAGAGCTCTGCAGGCTCCATGCTTTTGCAGACACAGCGAACAATAAAGAGGCCATGCAGGTTCACAGGATTTTTTTTAAAAAGCATGAAAATTATGAGGTATAGATTATATTATGGGCTAGAGACGGGTTGACCCTTTCTCCCAGTCATTTCTGCGTGATTTGTTTCTACCCCACCATTCATTGACAAAACTTCCCAAAAGTGCGCTCAACAGTAGTGACTTGCACGCTGGGATACGTACCCACTGTGTATCACACTCTGCGTCGACATAAACACTCCTGGTGAATACATGCAGCGCCGACCCAAGGAGGCAAATGTTCATCTGCACAAGCAATATAGTAACTGCAGAGACTTTAGGATGCTGTAACTTGCATCAGCAACAACGGTAGCACAGACATAGCCTAAGAGGGTTTGCCTGTACAGTTCTCCAACAAACCTTTTCTAGTGCAGACTAGACCTTGCTCGCCAGTGTCTCAAAGCAATGCTTTCAAAAGAAATCTACATTACAGCTTTGAACAAATGTCATCCACTCCCGTTACAGACGCGGGGCCGGCCTACACAAGAACACACTGCAGGGTAGAAAAGGGAGCAGACATATGAAATCAGCAGAATTGAGACATTTTGCTTTGATGTAAAGAACTCTAAAGACAGACCAAGCTGAGACCGTCAGTCTCATACCATCTGTAACATACCACAGAATCGTGTTAAGGATCCAGAGACACCTGCCAGCAGGACAAACTACAAAATAACTTCCACAGGTTTCAACGTTCCACATCTGTTTCTTCCAAAGACACTTCACTGTCTGAAGTAAATGCAATTAAACTATGCTAGCAGGCATTGAGATACCACAGTGAGAGGGACCTAAAATGGCCAGAGCTCTTTCGAACACCCTACCTTATAACAGGGGCTCTTTCCTTTTCCTTTCAGTAACATACAACATTCTAGGCCAATGGATTCAGCATTTGTCATCACTTGGATTTTAAAAGTGTCTAAAGATCTGCACTTGGGGAAAGCTCATGTCTGTATACTTTGCCGAGTGGCGCAGAGAGAAGTAAATTACCAGATGCTCTGGAGGCAGCTTGTTTTCCGTTTCACCTTGTGGCTTCATGGCATCATCTGCACTTGCTCTCCTCTCTAAGGCTATGTCTACACTGGCAAGTTAGTTCGAATTAAGGAAGCTTAATTTGAATTAACTGAAGCCATGGCTACACTAGGCTTCCTTAATTGGAACTAATACATTCGAATAGCCTATTCGAACTAAGGGTTAATTCGAACTAGTTAGCTCAAATTAACCAATGTGGTCATGTTAGTTCAAACTAACCGGCCCATTGAACTCAATGCAATTTGCTAATTCTAACTAAGCAAGTGCTATGAATGGCACTTGCTTAGTTCGAACTAAATTTTGCGAGTTTGAATTAAGTTAATTCGAACTAACTAAAATTAGTTTGAATTAGTTAGTTCGAATTAACTAATTCGAACTAACTTTAGTAAGTATAGACATAGCCTAAGAGCCCTGCCACACAACCCTTCCCCTCAGTGTTTCCACACCCTTTGGAGAGGGAAGCAAGGCCGGGACTGAGGTGTGGCTATGCACGCAAGGCAAAATTCCCCTTTAGAGGGACTCCAAGTTCCTATCACTGAGGCTCCTGGTTGTTCATCGTTTCTCTGAACTCATACAGGCTCTGGCTGCAATCACCAACCCACAGATTGTCTATGTATAGCACCTTGCACGGCCACTGAGTCGCAGAGCCAGGTGAACTTTACACATTTAAGAGCAAACAAATTCAGTTCAGCTTAGTTTTCATTTGAAAATTTGAAATTCACCTGGGCCCCAGAGTTCCCTCAGCAACTTGTCATTTGAGTCAAAGTGAAGGAATCACCTCTTCCTGCAGAATGCTGAGAAAGAAACAGCTGTTATTGAAAGTCCTGATGGCACCTTCTACCAGAAGGTCACCATGGGCTTTACCAATGCTCCTGCGCTGCAAGAATGGTATCCTGGGGTTTCTTGCAAAAGGTCATTAGCAGCCATTTAGGACGAGGATGGAAATCTTCTGCCCCTTCCAGTGTCTTCTACAAAGACAGGCCCATGGAGCAAAAGAAACAACCTCTGATGGAGAAGTGTCGGCTCTGGGATAAACCCAGCTGCTCACTATCTTGGGTCTAGACCGGAGCCTTGGAGTCTGAATGGGCAACAGATTTCTGCTAATTCACACTCCAGACTGGAGACCCCTTACATATGACAATGCAACCCAAATGTATGATGTCCAGATAAATAACTGCACCATATTCAGTCAAAACAGAACTCATGGTGCCATCACTGCTCTGCCACATGGACTCTGCTCGTAGAAACCAGCACCGCTCTCTGTGGCACATAAAACAAACAGTCTAGAAAAGGGCAGCTTGGTGGGACACCAGCTTCAGCGGCTTTGACTCAACGTCCAGCCTACTGGTGGAGTAAGAAAGGGCTCTTGTTACAGAGTCACCGTGCAGAGCAGAACTGTATGGTAAGCCTCACAGCTGCATTGCAAAGAAGGTCCTCTGTTATCGTAATTGCCATGTTACAGATGTGGAAGCTAAAGCACAAAGAGTGATTTGCCTAATCTCACTCAGGTAGGCTGGCAGCCTTCCAGGGCTCCGGATTCCCATCCTGCAAACCCACACTTATCAATTCCCAAAGATTCAACTCTGTTTCTGGGTCAATTCCCAGGTGGGCGGAGATAGCAAATGGCTGTTACTGATCAGTGAATTCTCTAGAGCGTTTCTGAACATTGATTACACTCCATGGCAAAACTTTAACGTAGTGTTAAGGTTCCTTTGGTGCATTTCCCATCACCACAATCACCAAGAAAATCCCAAATGACACAACACGAACATCCAGTCAACCTCAACTCATCTCTCTCACCAACTAAACACTGGCATGCCCAACGTGTTCACAGACTTCTCACCTTCACCACATCTCCACTTACATTGCACCATATAGCCAACTACAGTGCACCAAAAACTTATTCTGACCTCAGTGGCAGCAAGATGCATTTCCTACAGACACATAAGTTTACAATATACTGTGTCGTCCGAACACGGCAAAGCATAAAATCAGAGTTCAGATTCCGCAACAGAGAACAGGGGAGATGGCTGCATTCAGCCTGGAGGAGGGCTGGTGTGGAAGTCTGAAGAACTGAGAATTTGGAGGAAACACAAGAGGGAAATCTTCCAGATGGAACAGGAAGACATAGAATCATAGAGTATTAGAGCTAGAAGGGACCTCATGAGGTCATCTAGTCCAACCCCTGCTAAAAGCAGGACCACTCCCACTAAATCACCCCAGCTAAGGTATTGTCTAACCAGGTCTTACAAGTCTCCAAAGATGGAGATTCCACCACCTCCCTAGGTAACCCATTCCACCATCCTAGTGAGAAAGTTTTTCCTAATATCCAACCTCCTCAGCTGCAACTTGAAACCATTGCTCCTTGTTCTGTCCTGTCACCATTGAGAACAGCCTAACTCCCTCTTCTTTGGAGGACCCCTTCAAGTAGTTGAAGGTTGCTATCAGATCCCCACTCTGTCTTCTCTTCTGCAGACTAAATAAGCCTAGTTCCTTCAGTCTCTCCTCGTACATCACATGCCCCAGCCCACTAATCATTTTCGTTGCCCTCCACTGGACTCTTTCTAACTTGTCCACATCCTTTCTATAGTGGGGAGCCCAAAACTGGACACAGTATTCCACATGAGGCCTCACCAGTGCCGAATAGAGGGAAATTATCACATCCCTCGATCTGCTGGCAACACTCTGATGCAGCCTAATATGCCATTGGCCTTTTTGGCAACAAGAGCACACTGTTGACTCATATCCAGCTTCTCATCTACCATAACCCCCGGGTCCTTTTCTACAGCGGTGCTACTTAGCCGATCGGTCCCCAGCCTGTAGCAGTGCATGGGATTTTTCCATCCTAAGTGCAGGACTTTGCATCTGTCCTTGTTGAACCTCATGAGATTTCTTTTGGCCCAATGCTCCAATTTGGCTAGGTCTCCCTGAATCCTGTCCCTGCCCTCCAGCATGTCTATCATTTCCCCCAGCTTGGTATCATCCGCAAACGTACTGAGCACGCAATCTATCCCATCACCCAGATCATTAATGAAGATGCTGAACAAAACCGGCCCCAGGACCGACCCCTGCGGCACTCCACTTGTTACTGGTTGCCAGCTAGACATTGAGCCACTGATCCCTACTTGCTGAGCCCGATGATCCAGCCAGCTTTCTATCCACCTTATGGTCCATTCATCCAACCCATACTTCCTTAACTTGCTGACAAGTATGCTGTGGGAAACCGTATCAAAAGCTTTGCTAAAGTCGAGATATATCATATCGACAGCTCTTCCCACATCCACAAATCTAGTCATCTCATCATAGAAGAAAATCAGGTTGGTCAGGTATGATTTGCCCTTGGTGAATCCATGCTGACTGTTCCTGATCACTCTATTTTCCTCCAAGTGTTTCAGGATGGATTCTTTGAGGACCTGCTCCATAATTTTTCCAGGGATTGAGGTGAGGCTGACCGGTCTGTAGTTCCCCGGATCCTCCTTTTTCCCTTTCTTGAAGAAAGGTGCTATATGTGCCTTTTTCCAGTCCTCTGGGACCTCCCCCGTTCGCCATGCATTTTCAAAGATACTACCCAGTGGCTCTGCAATCACATCGGCCAACTCCCTCAGCACCCTTGGGTGCAGTTCATCCAGCCCCATGGATGTGTGCACGTCCAACTTCTTTAAGTAGTCCCTAACCTGACCTTCCATCACCGAGGGCCGCTCTCCTCCTCTCCATTCTGCATTACCCAGTGCAGTAGCCTGGGAGCTGACCCTGCCTGTAAAGACCGAGGTAAAAAAAGCATTGTGTACGTCAGCCTTTTCCGCATCACCCGCCACTAAGTTGACTGCCCCATTCAGTAAGGGACCTCCACCACCCCTGATCCTCTTCTTGTCACTGAAGTACTTGTAGAACCCCTTCCTGTTACCCTTCACATCCCTTGCTAGCTGCAACTCCAAGTGCATTCCATCAGTCTCCATACCAAGACGACGACCAGGATGATGAAATGCCAATGCACCGTTTGCATTTTGAGGTAATTCTTTACGAAATGCCCCACGATTCTGAGACTAGCAGAGAAGATGGCCTGGAAACCATTAGTAACTCTGGGAAACTGTGAGACAGGAGTTAACTGAAATCTTCACAACGCTCCACAGGTGCAAAGCAAATCCCACGAAAGCTCATGCGATAAATAAATCTGTTAGTCTTTAAAAGTGCCACAGGACTCTGTTGTCTCCCTAGAAAATGACAATCTGGGGCCCTATGCCTCTCCACTGAGGTGGATTTCTGCCCATTAACGGATTCTTGAGGTAGGAAACCTTCGGAGCTGGTAGGACCATGCCCCCCCTTCAGTGCTGCATGGAAGCCTGAAGCAACAGTTTGACTCTGCAGCATTTTGGAATTAGTGAACATTTGCGGCCCCAGACACAGCCTCCCAAATGAGCGATGTGGGTTAGTCTCCCCTGGCCCTCTCCTATGAGCTGCCTGCCCAACGTATGCCAATTTGTCAGCATACACTCAGTGAGATCAGGGGAGGTACTTGGCAGCAACTCAAGCAAGTGTCCTCTAGCACTGGGCCAGTTTAGCACCTCCACATTGTTAGTGCCGCTAAACCAACCTCCTTCAAGTGGTAAATATTTATTCTTATACGACCAGGAACAATTCAGTTCAGCCATCCTTACAGGGAACAACTGCAGCAGTTGTGGAATAGTAATTACTACCAAAGGACACATGGACATTAAACTGCGCACCTCACAGTGGACACTGACTTCTTTCCCTGTGGTCTGGGGAGAGAAACACCATTTTCTGAAGTGCAGAAGATGGAACTTTTGCTGCATAGCATACAGATGGCTAGTGGGAGCTTTAATTTCGGCTGTATTATCCAGTGTATTACTGCTGAACACTGATAAAGATTAAATAAAGAATGTGGTTTTTTTAAAGTTAACAGAAAAAGAAGGTGGGTTGGATCCTATAAAACATGTAAGAATCAACAAATGGCTAGACAATTCCTGGAGATGGCGTCTGCAGCTTGAGTTTGTGAAGTCTCTCTTCAAAAGTGGAAGAAAGCAGGTGAACACTAAAGCTACCTTTGCTATGGGTGAAAATAACCTAGATGCTGCTCATCCTGACACTCTGAGGAATTAGCATTACCGTCCACTATGTACATTGTGAGAGTTGCATACAGAAACTCTCCATGAATCCAGCTCAAACCAGATTCCAATGTTTGCTCTAGTCTTTATTTATATTATGCATAAAAGGTGACTTTGCTAACTATTCAAGCTCAGGATGCCCGGAGGGCTTTTCAAAGGAAGGGGCACGTCTGCATGTTACAACAAAGCACATCTAATTGTGTTCTGTTTGAACAGAGGCAATGGAAACTAAATAAAACTAAAAAGTAGTAAACATTTGAGAATCTGATTCATTTCTCTGGTGAAAGTCTGCAAGCACTTCCTCTCAAATGCCTAGTCCATAAAGAAAGCTAAGAAGGTAGACAGGCAGAAAAGGACATATTGGAACAGGAAGCCAGAGAGGGCATGGAGAAGTACTTTTTCTTTGAATCCTTGATTAATTTTCCATCCCAACAGAGTTAGGGGTGTCTCATGCTGACATGTTCCCAGGGACACAGAGCTCGCCTATATGCGGTAGTATGTATGGAGATCCTAAAGTTATGAGTTATTACTATTTAAGAATTGCCCAGGAAAAAAGCCTTTTAGAAAAGATAGCACAGAGGGCTAAGAGAATAAACATGCATGGTTTAATAGCTACAGCCTTTTTCTGCTGCAGCTGTAGAGACTTCTCCCTTTTTCTGTCTCTTAACAAGTCAATGAATTAAAAATTAAATTAATACCAAACATTGCTATTATATTATAAAATAAGGAATTTGATGGAATCTAACATTATAATTAAAATGTGTATTAAGGGATAGTCAATGGTAAGTGATACAGCTTTGGGCAAAATATTGCAAAAATTAGTCACAATGTTTACCTTATAGGCAAATTTGTTAGGAAAACAAACAAGGAGTCCTGGGGCCCTTTTAAAGACTAACAGATTTATTTATCGCATGAGCTTTCACGAGAGAAAATCCCACTTTGTAAAACACTTTGGCTATGTCTACACTTGCAAGTTAGTTCAAATTAAGGAAGCTTAATTCGAACTAACTTAAGCCTTAGCCACACTAGGCTTCCTTAATTCGAACTAATAAATTCGATTGCTTAGTTCGAACTAACCCTTAATTCGAAATAGTTAGTTCGAATTAAGTCAAATGTGGCCATATTAGTTCGAACTAAGTGCTTAGTTCAAACTAATCGGCAGATTGACCTTCATGCAACTGACTAATTCGAACTAAGCAAGTGCCCTGCATGGCCATGGTTAGTTTGAACTAGCATTCCAGTGGGGCCATGCTAGTTCGAATTAAGTTAATTCGAACTAACTAAAATTAGTTAGAATTAGTTAGCTCGAATTAACTAATTCAAACTAGATTTTGTAAGTGTAGACATAGCCTTTGAAGATGGGGAACTTACGGAATAGGAGGAAATGAAATGCAGGAAAATGTACGATATAGGATCAGGTCAGGCTGTAAACATAAACACAACCCTATACCGAAAACCTACTGATCACTATAGTGAGCCACATCCCTCGAGCTTTCATCCAAGACACACCACATGATCCATTGTCTGCAGTCAAGCCCCAAGATAAAACCGCATTTGCTCTGATCCCTCAGACAGAGACAGATACCTTCAGGATCTCTACCAAGCATTCTTAAAACTACAGTACCCACCCGCAGACGTGAAGAAACAGATTGACAGAGTCAGACAGGTACCCAGAAGTCAACTACTACAGGAGAAGCCAAGAAAGAAAGCAAAAGAACGCCACTGGTCACCACCTACAACCCCCAAGTCAGACCTCTACAGTACATCATCAAAGATCTACATCCTATACTACATGATGATCCCTCACTCTCTCAAGCCTTGGGAGACAGACCTCTCCTCACAGACAGCCCCCTAACCTTAAACAGATACTCACCAGCCACTACAGACCAAACAACAGAAACATTAAAGCAGGAACATATCCCTGCAACAGACCACGCTGCCAGCTTTGCCCTCATATCTATACTGAAGACACCATCACAGGACCTAATCAAGCACCTACTCCATCAAGGGCTCATTCAGCTGCTCGTCTACCAATGTGATTTATGCCATCATGTGCCGGAAATGCCCCTCTGCCTTATATATTGGACAAACAGGACAGTCTCTGCGCCAAAGAGTAAATGGACACAAATCTGACATCAGAAATCACAACATTCAAAAACCAATAGGGGAACACGTCAATCTCCCTGATCACTCCATTGACGACCTGTTAACAGCTGTGCTCAAACAGAGCAACTGCAGAACTGGAATTTATCTGCAAATTTGACTCCATTGCCTCGGGGTTAAACAGGGGCTATGGATTTTTTTTCTCATTACAACAGATGATTTGACCTCACCTTCCTCTATGTGCTGTTCCCCAGTGTTCGACTGTTAACCTCTACTTTGAATTGCCGTTACAGCCTGACCTTATCCTATGTCATACACTTCCCTGCATTTAATTTCCTCCCATTCTGTAAGCTTCCCATCGCCAAAGCGTCTGACGAAGTGGGATTTTCTCCCACGAAAGCTCATGCGATAAATAAATGTGTTAGTCTTTAAAATGCCACAGGACTCCTTGTTTGTTTTGCTGAACTAGACTAACACGGGGGCTCCCCCTTTGGAACTTGTTAGGAAAGAAAGGGGTTGCATCCATACTGATTTCTTTTAGCTTAAGTGATAAAGTGAAGAAGTAAGGCTAATGTTTGCAATCAAGAATGCATATGCTATGAAGTTAGTGAAAGATACCTGTGCTGAAAGTAGCAGTAAATAAAAGGAACTGAAATTAAACAGTGCGTTTATAAGGACACTTGACCGCAGAGCGGAATAAGCAGAAATGAAACTGTTTGGTTAGTAATGCACAAACCCAGCTCAGGCACACACACTAAGGTGCTAATTCATTATTGCTAAAACAAGGAGAACAGAAATTGAAGATTTATACAACTGCTCCAGAACAAAAGCTTTTGAAATGATTTTGCATTGTATAATAGACTGTTAAAACAAGTTTAAAGAGCATCGAAGAATACGGAGGGACTTTGGATAAATTATATGAACTTTAAATAGGACAATTCAGCAGTTAGCAGGGGGTTGATGGAGAAACTGCAACTTGAGAAAGTACAACTGCAACACAGACTAAGAAATGCATGGCAGAGGAAAGCAACTCGAGGAGGTAAATTCCTGACCGGAACAAACCAACTGGTATTCAAAGTATGTCACAAGATAGTTGTACCATCAGTGACGACCCGACCCATCTTACACAAGCTGCTGTGACAAGATATGCTGCCTGGAAAATTCCAGTCCCGTTAAAAGCTGATATTCTGTTCCCTGATTGGATAGTGAGAGAAGATGACTCATTTTAGTTGGCCATTTTGAAGGGTTGGAAGAAGTGTGGATCACCATGCCAGCACCTTTCATGAGAGGAACTAAGCTGGATCACCCAGCAGAGGTCCGCTTCAGCACATCACTTCCTGAAAGCTGGAAATACCTGGAATGGAGAAATCTGAGGTCCTGGGCCAGCCACTTGGGAGTCCTCCTAGGGACATCACGTTCCTATCTGAGAGAGGCACTTTTAACTAAAACTACAAGAGTCCTGTGGCACCTTAAAGACTAACAAATTTCTTCAGGCAAAACATTCGTGGGCTCCCACCCACTTCGTCATATGCATGTCACTTGCAAGGGTGAGAAACATTACAGGGCGCGTGCTAACGAAGTCAATTCAACAGAGTCCTGTGGCGCTTTTAAAGACTAACAGATTTATTTATCGCATGAGCTTTCGTGGGAGAAAATCTGTTAGTCTTTAAAAGTGCCCCAGGACTGTGTTGTCTTTCTACAATAGACTAACACAGCTACCCCTTCGGAAGTCAATTCAGTTAGGGGAGATGAGGCCCATTCACAATGATTAGAAAGTGAGAATGTGCGAACAGGGACAATTGTATAGTATAATAATTGTTAGTCTTTAAAAGTGCCACAGGACTCCTTGTTTGTTCTGAGCGTGAGAGCTGTTTTCTATTGCAGCTGTGATTTGATTCTGAAAATCTAAACAGTTCTATCAACCAATTACCAAGTTTGGGAGCCAAATCATAGTTCAGTACTATTTCTGTCTTCTTATGCCCTCTAGTATTAGCAGTTGTTGTTAAGGATACATAAGAAAACTCCAGAAAACTAAATTAGTCTCTCGATTCTTTTTTCTAAGTTAAGCAATCGACCTTAAAAGGACCAGAAGAAAGGTGATACGGGAAATCAGATCAGTTTAACTAAGGTTCGGTTGATACCTTACGTTTCTTAAAATGCAGAGTTGTACCCGTTTAACTTAAAGTGTGATTTATACCAGTGCCAGAGACAGCACGGACAATTTATTTTGATTTAAACCAAGTTTCTTGCAGTTTAATTTAAGACAACAGGAATAAGTTTAAGCCACTCAAACCAAAATCAGAGGATCCCCATGGGGATTTGCCCCAGGTTAACTACCTAGCTAACTCAGACAAACCCCCGTATGTCAAAGGCATGATTGACTTCAGATTTGTGGAATCAATCAGTTTGGGAGCAGGCTGGTCATTTCCAGAGAGTTTCAATCTACTTGAAGCTGAAATCCACTGAATTTCTCTGAAAAAGGTTTGCATAACAATTTACCACACAAGTCATAAATTAAACCCTGGATTAGAATTAAAAGCATCTCTGGGTAATGAAATCATACTCCAGTATGTGAGATATTCCCTCATTTGCAATCAGCAATAGCACACGACTCTTGTCCTTTGAGTAGTATGCGCTCCGCGCCACAGGGGCAATCGGATCCCAGGCACATTCTAAACCCATTCCCACTCACCACCACTACTAATCTAGGTAAGAGAAGTCAGCCACTTTTCCCACTCCATCTCTATTAGCCAGGCCTGACCAGCGGCACATGACTTAGGAGAGGCTGAGGGAACTGGGCTTCTTTAGTCTACAGAAGAGAAGAGTGAGCCTAGATTTGACAGTGGCCTTTAATTATGTTAAGATGGTTTCCAGGGAGGACAGAGCGAGGCTATTCGCAGTGGTAGCAGAGAACAGAACAAGGAGCAATGGTCTCAAGTTGCAGTGGAGAAGGTCGAGGTTGGATATTAGGAAAACTTTTTTCACTAGGAGGGTGGTGAGACACTGGCGTGGATTCTGCAGGAGGTGGTTGAATCGCCATCCTTACAGGATTTTAAGGCCCAGCCTGACAAATCCCTGGCTGGGATGGTTTACTTGGGGTTGGTCCAGCTTTGAACAGGGCGTTGGACTAGATGACCTCCTGAGGTTCCTTCCAACCCTCATCTTCCATGATTTTGTGAAGAAGAGCAGTTACCACGCCTCCACAACACCTATTCCTTAAGAGACGCATTTGCCACTGAAGAAATACTGCTACATGTAGGCCAGCTGAAGTCCAGCCACAAACAAGAGACACTAAATAAAACCCCATACATTCATGCACAAACGTGTATTTTATTTTGAAATGGGCAGGATCCTACCAGGCAATCAGCTCATAACAGAAGCTATTTGTTCTTTTAACTCTGCATCATGTTGCATTTTTTTAATGAAACATTTTAAATTGAGGGTAAGCAGTCCTCTATTTCCTACCTAAAAGCCTCAATATTTGACCCCTGCTGAAAACTGATTATATATGTGCCTAATGGATATATATGAAACGTTCGAACTCCTGGACATGTCAGCCATGGGTTAGATAATCTGCAGACTGAAACCAGTCTTTTGGATAGCAGGTATGCTCATAAAATTGTGATTCCAAAACCTATCAGCCCAAACATACTTGTATTTTCCTGGCTCTGATGGACTTACAGTGCAGGCCAACATATCTGTTTCAGTTAAACAGACCCAGTGAGAGCAAAAGGCATATGGACTATCCAAACAGAAACCTGGCTCAAAAATTTGCATTCCTATAACCCATCGTGATCTCAGCATCACTTTCAAACAGCCTGGATCCAAGGAACAGGAAGCTGTGGCCCTGCCAAGAGAGAGAGACCAGGTGGGTGAGGTAATATCTTTTATCTGTAGATCTGAAGAAGCGATCAAACTCATCTCTCTCACCAATAGAAAGTTGGTCCAAACAAATATATTACCTCATCCATCTTATTCCTCTAGTATCCTGGGGCCAACATGTTACAACCACAGTAGATAATAAACTAAAGAACACAAACAACCAAAGGCAGTAGATGATGGACTAGCTTGGAAAAAGAAATGCAGGAAGCCTTGTGTGCCTCCACATTGGCCCGATGGAACAGGAGGAAATATCAAAAGTCTTGGCTACCTTATTAGTTTTTCCAGCTCCTCGAAGGAAATGAAGGAACTATAACTTCACACTGTCTGAGCTCTGAGAATTAAATGTCCGTGTTTGGCTGCATTTTAGCAGGCAAGAGCAACAGCCATCTGCTCCTGAAGTTGCTGGAATAGGTGAGTGCAGTGGTGATATCTTGGGACAGCGGTTCTCAACCACTGCGTCAGGACACAAAGGTGTGTTGCAAAGAGCCGGGAGGTGTGTCACGAAGAATTGGCAGCTCAGCTTGGGGCTCCTGCCACCCGCCACGCTCTGCTGCCCTCAACAGCCCGCTCCTGCCGCACAACACAGGCAGCAGCCAGGGCCAGAGGAGGAAAGGGATTTAGGGGCTGCAACCCAGAGATCCTGGGCTGTGGGGCGGGGAGACTGTCTGCCCCACAAAAATAAACCTGGCCCCATCGAGCCTGACCGCCAGGGCACCAGTCGGCATTGGCTTGACTCTGCCCCCACCCAGACTGCTGCAGCCTCCCAAGCGCTCCGAGCCCAGGCGCCCCCACCACCGGCCGCATGTAGCACGTCAGGCAGGAGAACATCATCTGTCAGGTGTGTCGCGATGGAAAAAAGGTTGAGAACCACTGGCTTGGGACACCGAGGCCCTAGAATGTGATATTCCCTGTGGGCCATCAGGTGCTCTCTGTACTCAGGGAGAGAAACGCCATTTTACAGGAAGAGGAGTAAGAGGAAAAGTAAAACAGGGGCTCTGAAGACCTTCTCCAGCGAGCCAGCACAATAACGGAGAAAAGGACCACACCAACCAAAATGCCAACACAGCTTCCCCCTTCTGAGGAGACGTGGGAGCCCGTCGACTCATGTCAGATCATTACAGCCCGGCCTACTGACTTCTCAGAAGAGGGAATTCTGTCGGACCAGTGCCAAACCAATTATCGTTAGGGTGGCCTGGCCCTGCAGAACGACAATGTGTGCCAGCTCTGCATCTCCCCCCTACTGGGACCACACTTTACCCTAGTCCCTCACGCAAACAACCACACAGTCAATCTGTCTGACCAGGGCTACTCATAGGATATGACACATCGCTCCATGCGCAGTGCATTTTGGGAAACCGATCTCCACGGCATCCAGCAGATCCTCAATACTTTTCCCATGGAAAAACGAGAGCCAAAGGGGTGAAATTAAAACTCCTCCAGCAAAAAGAACACAAAGGCACTCCTGGAAATGCATCACCAACTCCAATTATAATGGATTTTGAAAAAGCCATAGAACAATAACCATGTACAAAGTACTCTGCGCCCCACCGAACCATCCACCCCAAAGCCTGTGAATCTGGCACAGAGAGCAGGGCAGGTCCGAGGGATATGGAAGATACCGGATTAAGTGCTCATCAATGCAAAGGAAAAACATGTAAGAGCCCCTTGGCAAAGGTAAGCGCACTGTTTGGCCTTAACGCCTCTATTTGGCTTGTGTCCACAACTTTTACTAAGAAGGAAGTTTTACCTCGAGCAGAGAGTGCGAACAAAGGCCAGTCTGCCAGTAACAGACCCACACGAGGCTTAGCAAAAACAAAAGGTTCCCCCAAAAGAGGAGCAAAAAGGCCTCACTTAAATATAAACATCCTGGACCTGTTATCCCCGACATTAAGAGGCTTACATCGGGAGTGAACTGGGGCCCCAGGTTTTACTGAGGAATTAAATGCAAAATAAGTTTCTTCCCTAGAGAAAACCAACGAAAGCTACACATTAACGGTATCAAACAAAAACGGTTTTTGCACAGGCTGCAGAAGGTGCAGTTAATGCAGACCCCCGAAAATGTCAGAAACTAGAATGGGGCTCGGAAGGCTAAAAGAAAAAGCTCTTCGGGACCAGGGACAGTCTCAGCTCAGAAACGGGGTTAGGGAATGAGAGAGACTCAACCCACCGGGTCCTTCCTCTAACTTGGGGGTGCTGGATTCCAAACAAGCCAGAAGTCACCCTGAACAAGGCCCCTTTGTGCTGACATCCCGTTTGGCAGCTGGTAAGATTTCACTTTTTAGAGCGGTGAGCCCTTGAAAGTCATTAACAGAAAACCCAGCTTACATGCTCAGCAGGCCTGGGACGGGGATCAGAGATATTTCTGGGGAAAGGGATCCCGGCCATTTGTGCTAGGCGCTCTACGTACTGGACATGTAAATGCTTCAAGACAAGCAGCGCCAAGAGTCATGGTGGGAGAAAGGCCATGACGTGATTCCCACCGTACAGCAGGAATTGAGGCCCAGGCAGATTAAGTGAGGTGCTGATCCCAGGTCTCCCAAGTCCTAGACTGGGCCTTAGGGACAACAGCAGCCACCCCCATGCCGGAGCAGGAGGGCTCCCTAAGCGCCTGCAGTGTTGATTTATCTTCTCCTTTCAACAGCACAAGTCACAGGGCTCCTGGGCCTGCCTCGCGGGAGCCATCCCTGACTCCCCAGGCCCTGCCCCTGCGGGGAGCACATGCTACCACCTGGTCCAGCTCAGACTTGGGCCACTTTCCTAGGCTTCTGCCAGCCACCAGGGCCGGTCCCATTCTCCCCCACGGCCTCCAGTGCCAGGCGGGATCATGGCCATGGGCGCTCTTCTGCCTGCCTGTGGGGGGCTGGGCTGCAGCACAGCAAGGGGGTCCCGTGCCTACAGGTGGAGGGGTCCGCAGCAGCCAGGGGGACGCCCACATCTGCCAATGGGATGGGGGCACTTCCAGCCCTCTGCCCCCCACCAACAGGGACAGGATCCCGCTCCCAGCCCAGCCAATGGGGGGGGGGGGCAGGAATCCCAGCCCTGCCAATGGGGGGGGGCAGGAATCCCAGCCCTGCCAATGGGGGCCCGATCCCAGCCCTGCCAATGGGGGCCCGATCCCAGCCCTG
>ML685852.1:4088492-4108454 GCA_007922175.1 Pelusios castaneus | reverse complement strand
GGACGGGGGTGGGACTGGGTGAGGGGAGCACACGGGGGCTCTCTCAGCTGGTGGGTGCATCTCCCTATGTCTATGCTGCAGCCTATCTGCCTTATTGGGGTGTGTGACCCAGGGCCTGGGTGCTGGCTTTGGAGCTACACCTTATTTACATTTCCTTGCATTTATTTTCCTTCCATCCATCTGTACTTCTCCATCTTCCACTGTCTGTCAAAGTGGGATTTTTTTCCACAAAAGCTCATGCAATAAATAAATGTTAGTCTTTAAAAATCCCACTAGACTCCTTGCTTATTTATAATGGTTACTATCAGAATAGTTCACAGCACAACCTTGTAGTCAAATTCCAAAGGGGGAGCCGTGTTAGTCTATTGTAGAAAGACAACAGAGTCCTGGGGCACTTTTAAAGACTAACAGATTTATTTAAAAGTGCCACAGGACTCTATTGTCTAGCACAACCTTGGTTTGTAGGAGCCGCTCTGGGGCAGGGAGTCGCTGGCTCCTTTTGGGGACTGGTCTGCCGCTGGCTGGTTGGTTTGGATGCGATGCAAGGGGAGCCTCTGGTGGCAGTTCTTCCCAGCTGAGCTGGCAGGGCTGCTCCCCTGCACTCAGCAGAGCCTGAATAAACCTGCCCTTCTCCTGTACCCTCCACTGGCTTTCAGCCCCCCCCCCAGGCAGGTGGGAAGCAGATCCAGCAGGGTTCTGGGACGTGGCCACAGTTCCATACCAGCAGTGCCAACTCTTCAGTCTTCACCACCAGCCGGGCATCACTGGCACCACCCTAAGGAGTCCCAGACCCCAAGGCAATTCATAGAAGCTCAGACTGTTTTCTGTGCTCATGATCTGTGGGGTTTGATTGACTGTTCTGGAATGCCGGGGGGGGGGGGTTACTGTCGGGGCAGTGACACAGCTGGGAACACCAGTTCCTTCGCTGACGTGTCGCCGTGCTTCCTGTCGCTTCTAGCAGAGACGAGCGCCGGGGCTGCTGATGTCAGTCCAGTGGCTAAGGGGCCTTGCTGTGCCAGGGACTGCTTTCCCTCAACTCCAGCGATGGGATAGTTTGTACCAGCCTTAGCTGTGTTCTTGGCAGCCCTGTTGGCTCCATCCACTTTCTCCGTAGCCCTTCCTTAGCCCATGATAGCTTATAGTAGAAAAAGGGAAATTAAAGAGGAATGCCTGGCTTCCGCCCATTTCCCAAAGCCTGTAACCTCTCCTCCATGCCCATTCCAACCCTGTATCCAGGGGCAATGGAGGGAGGCAAAATCTAATTATCGTTGCTGAAATGGGAAACAGCACAATGCGAATTGTTGGTTACCACAGATGGTTAGGGCCCCCTTCAAAAATGGTGCACCAAGCTCAGACTTTGTTCTGGTGCTGAACAAACAATAAAGGACATCTCTGTCCCACAGACCCTGTGATCTAAAAATGGAGAAGAAGCTACAAGCGGGTGCAGAACACAACAAGAGGGGGAAACGTGACAAGAATAAGAACACATTCTTGGCTCCAGTTCTGTGGTTGCTCCATATCATCGTCTCTCCTAACGCTATTCTGGGACACTGGCTAATCATTGACCTAGCTGATGTAACTTTTCCTTCTCAATCTCTGACTACTTCCTGGAATACCTGGGTTTTCCCAAGGCAAGTCCTCCTTCCAAAGACGTAATTACCGCATACAATTGTGCTTAGTTTATGAGCTCCGACAGGCAGTCCTCAGCACATTTCTCAGACATGTCTTAACAGTGGACATGGGAGATTTCCGATTGCCTTTGGGAATTGAAGGGATAACCCAACATTGCAAGTGAGTAATTCTGGCACTTAGCATGACTAATGAGACCATATTCACTGATAAAAATCACAGGATTTTAACCAAGTTCTCAGCTTCTAGAATTAGCATAAACAAGATCTGGCTACAGCTACGATGTCTGATGATTTACTTTGGGGAAACAAAAGGCTCCATGTGATCATGTCTCTGGGTGACCTCATTCTGGTTTTAGTTAAACAGAAGAAATATGTTCCACTGTGACAGATTTCTCCTTTCCCGTGACAGAGTACAAACTACCTGACAATACAGCTGAAACATGTGTTGTCCAAAAAGGAAGTTATAGCTTTTGTGTTGTATCCAAGTTTGAGATCCTTCCAAGCCTGAGCATAAAATATTGGGTTTTTATTGGTAAATATCAATAAACATCAATTTCATCACACACACAAAATAACAAAAATATTTGCATTGATAATTGAAATTTACAGATAGGCAATATACGTAAAATGCTGCTTGAGAACATATAAGAGTTTTATTTAAGGATATCGTAGAGCGTAAGAATGGTCCACAATGATGTCACGATTTCTTTCTTGAGTAGTAACAGCTAATTTAGACCCCCATCATATTATATGTATAGTTGGGATTATGTTTTCCATGTGCATTACTTTGCATTTATCAACACTGAATTTCATCTGCCATTCTGTGACCCAGTCAGCCAATTTTATGAGGTCCCTTTGTAACAATCTGCAGTCTGCTTTGGACTTAACCACCTTGAGTCGTTTGTATCATCTGCAAGTTTACCACCTGACTGTTTACCACTCTTTCCAGAGCATTTATGACTATATTGAATACCACTGGCCCCACTACAGATCCCTGGGGGACACCACTATTTACCTCTCCCGTTCTGAAAACTGATCATTTATTCCTATCCTTTGTTTCCTATCTTTTAACCAGTTACTGATCCAGGAGAGGACCTTCCCTCTTCTCCCATGATATTTATTTTCTTAAGAGCCTTTAGTGAGGGACCTTGTCAAAAGCTTTCTGAAAATCTAAGTACACTGAGGACACTGGATCACCCCTGTCCACATGCTTGTTTACCCCCTCAAAGAATTCTAATAGACTGGTGAAGCATGATTTCCTTTTCCGAAAACCATGTTGGTCTTTCCCCAATAAATCATATTCATCTAGGTGTCTGATAATTCTGTTCTGAACTATAGTTTCAACCATTTTCCCTGTTACTGAAGTCATGCTTACTGCCCTGTAATTGACAGGATCATCTCTTGAGCCTTTTTTAAAAATTGGCATCACATTAGCTCTCTTCCAGTCATCTGGTACAGAAGCTACTTTAAATGATAAGTCATATCCCACACGTAGTAGTTCTGCATATTTTGACATAATGTTAACAATTTATATCTTAATAGTTATAAAACTTTAACTCTTAGAATCTCATCCTCTACGGTCACTAAATAACCATCTGACTCCCCCACGTAATTTCCTGCAACTATGAAAATGTAAATTGATTTAAAAATTTAAATAATGCTAATCCCGATACTTTTGCACCAATTAACGATTAAATCCATAAAAACAGAAAAAAAATTGTTAGACTAACCATCATCTGTCAAAATTATAAAAAATAAAAATCAAAGTCTCTTTCTACTTTAATGGTTGTGAGGCTATTACAAGGGTATTTATTTGATTTGCAGTTTGTGATTTCCATGCCAAAAATCAAAAAGAATTTTCTTGCCAGCATGTCTGCGCAGCAAGCTGAGCGAGGGTAGATCCTTAAGAGGCTTTGTAAAGTAGGATGGGTACAGAGTGTGAGAACGCTTCTATCTTTTCCTTTCTGCCCCAGGAAGGCCTGGTTATCCCTGTCAGTTATTTTTATGTGGGTCACAGGTAGATGGGGACTTTCATGTTTTATACCATTTCTTGTTTGTTAGCAGGTCCTTTATTAATTGTGAACAGCAGTAGCTGGTTTTGGCCCCCATTGTGAGGGTGCAGGAGTTAGCACTTTTGCTGTTGCAGATGGCACCGTGGGACTTGTAGGACGAGAGATAAGCTAGTAACAGAGATTTATATCCCCACCAACAGCAATGACCCACCGGAAGCTGGTGTTATGCTAGATGGCGCCTATAAAATTGCTACTTATTCATGGGTTTGGATCTAATTTTGTGGGTTCCCCTATGTGTGTCAAAACTTTGTTTTTAAAAAGTACTTTGTATCGAAAAATATAACATCCCCGAATGTGGAAACAAGATAAAATGGCTAAGGCCTCCATAAAGACTAGTGTTTCTGCTGCCTCACATGTCGGCGGTACTGTTTCCTGGACCATTTCCTGCCCTGGTAAATCACTTATTAGAGCGGGGCAGTCTTTTTATAAAATCCCTGTCTTGTTCTGCATGCTGGGCAGACAGTGCCTGGATTCTGAACCAGCAGCTCCCAGTACTGCGTTAAGGATTTAAACAGCTCTGTTTCTGTCTCTCTTTTTATAAACAAAACAAAACAAAACTCCTCAGAAATGGAGACAGGAACGAGGAATCATTCTTCTGGAATCCTGGAGCCATGTGTGCTCTCTGAAGGTCAAGGTGTGTTTGTCTAGGTCTTGCCACTGAGCCAAGACAACATCTTTCCCAATTATGCTATAAAACTCCACACGGGATCTGTTGCTCCTTAGTGTAACTAGCTCACATTCACCAGTCCCTCACCTCTCTGTGGATAACCAAAAAGCCGGGCTCAGTGGGCCAGCTGTGCTGCCCGCCACCAACCTGAGCTACGCTACCAGCTACCAACTCGGATGAGGGAAAGTCCATGTGATGGGGGCGCTTGCCTGCATAAGCAGGTGTTCCCAGTTAACCCTTCCTACATAACTCCACGTGTGGACATTATTATTCTGGAACACTGGGGCGTTAACTGGGGACAAGTCCATGTGTAGACAAGTCCTGGAAGAGGAGGGTGACCATATATCCCATTTTGGCCAGGACAGTCCCATTTTTTAAGCCTTGTCCTGGCCATCCCAACTTTTATGGCAAAAGCAGGCATTTGTCCCGCCTCCTCCTGTGAATTTGATCTGTTGACAAGAGCAAATGGGACAAATGCCCACTCTTGTCATGTAAGTGGGGATGGAGGAATGTGCAGGGAATTACCAGCTTCCTGCAGTGGGGAAGGGGGGGAGGACTTGGGTGGGGGCAGGCAGGGCTCAGGCAAGCTATGAGCCAGGCCACGTACAAACGATCACTGTATCGGGCGATAAAGTTTCCAGCGTACACACCAGCATTTTCCCTGTTGCACGGCAACAGCCTCTTGCCCCGCAACAGTTAAACCACTCAAATCGAGAGTGGTTAGGCTTACTGCGGAACAGCTCGTGTGTACACTTTTTCCAATTTTGACAGCCTCCAGAAATGCCCCAGAGTGCCAATTGAGGCCACCCTGGGACACTGGAGCTGTCAAATATGTCAATTTCACTGCTCTAACAGAGCAGTGAAATTGACAACTATTGGAGCCGCCAGGTTCCGCAGCTCCTGGGGATTGGCCCCCTGGACTGGGGTTGCTCGGGAACCCCCAAGCACAGGTGGCTTCAGCCTCTCTGGCTGCTGCCGGGGCTGGGGGCTCCCAACTGAGAGCCCCGCAGCCCCTGTGGCAGGCAGCTCCTCTGAGACCTGCTCCCTGTGAGCTGCCCTGGCATCAGCTCGCAGGCAGCAGGGGCTCCGAGACCCAGCACTCTGCTGACAGAACCTCGGGGATCCCCTGTCAACTGGCAGCTGCCCTGGCTCCACCTGACAGGGGATCCCTGGAGGTTCCCCTGTCAGCAGAACCCTGGGTCTTGGAGCCCCTGTGGTGGCGGTCCCCAGGCAGCGGGTCTTGTGGGGGAAAAGAACAAGATGCTAAAGCTAGCCTAGTTCTCAGGACAGCTGGACCCAGGCCTTCTCAGATCTGACTCCATGTTCTTTGGGTCACACGCCGTGATGCTTGCCATCTTGAACAATGCCTCAGTGACTAACCCTGGACCCACACCTCACCTCTGCATTCTTTCATTATCAAAGCCACCCACACCCCCTGAGCTCCAGGTCTTGATTAGTTCAAGACATCACCCGAGCCTCCCTTGTTGTGTCCCCTCCACCCTTGTTCCCACCTTCCAGCCCCCACCGACCAGATACCCCAGAATCAAATTTAAACAAGGCGGTTGTAATACTGTGAAAACTCATGTAGTGTTTGCCCAGCTGCTAACTATTTCACACTTTCTGGTTGCTCAAGGAATTCTCCTTAAGTGCTTTAACATGATTAATCGCCTAATGGGTTTTCTCTTGCGAACACATTGTAACGATCTTTGGCACGGATTGTAACTAAGTTTCTTGCCTTTAACCATGTTAAATGTTTTTATGTTTTTGTATCTATTATCATCTCTGTAGAAAAGTTCTCCATAAAAGAAGGGAAACTCTGTATTGTCCTTTGGAAATGCTCCCCACCAGCCAGAGCCTCTGTTGCTGGATGCGGTGACCCTTTCCCCATAGCTATGCAATTTTTTCTTTTTCTTTTGAATAAAGATTTCTGTTAACCCAGAAAAATTCTTAGTCCTTTGTTTATTTGGAACAAGGCTATTTTTACTAACTAAAGTTTTTCCCTGACAGTCTCTGCCACCCTGGCTGGGGGCTCCTGATTGGGAGCCCCCAGCCTAGACAGCAACCGGACGGCAGCTGCGTGGTTCGGGCTAGCCCCCTAGCCCAGCTGCCAGGCTTCGGGTGGCGGCGGGGGCTGCGGCAGTTCAGTGCACAGCCTCCGCCACCACCCAAAGCCTGGCAGGTGGCAGAGGGGGCCAGCTGCAGCCCCCACCATCTCCCCAAGCTTGGTGGCTGGGCTTTGGGGCTGGTGGTTCAGTGCCGCAGCCCTCACAGCCACCAGCAGGGGCTGCAGCCAGCCCCCTAGCCCAGTGAACCCCTGGGGCAGTCCACTGCCAGCCAAAAGGCGGCTAGAGAACCCCACCGTGGCCGTGGCTGCAGCACGGCTCCAGCCGCTGGCCAGCTGAGCTCTGCTGGAGCCCGCCGGGGCCCGGCTGTGGGGCTTGGCACAGCCGCGGGGCTTGGCTGCCTGGTGGCAGCGGTCTCAAGCCCCCCAGTGGGCCTCAGCTGCCCAGCGGCTGGAGTCCTGCCGCGCCTGGCTCAGCTGCCGGGGGCTGGAGCCCCACCAGGGGAGCTGGAGCCCCTGCAGCCCGGGCTCAGCTGCCGCAGCCAGGCTTGGCTGAGCCGGGGCTCAGCGGGGCTCAGCTGGCTGTCAGCAGCTGAGCCCCCACCTGCGGCAAGGGAGCCCCAGTCTATCTGAGCCCCAGGGGCAGGACTGGGGCTCAAGCCAGCACCACTGCCAGCCTTTCGGTATCCACCATGCACTGCTCCTTCTAGTGAAAATGGAAAGGAGTGTGTGAACGCTCCTTTCGCTAGAAGGAGTGCTGTGTGGACGCAGTAAAACGTTATAATTATAACACTTGCTTGTCCCGCAATAACTTTTATTGTGGAACAAGTCTGTAGTGTGTACATGGCCTTTCTTTCTTTCTTTCTTTCTTTCACATCGTGGAGCAGGTCGTCACTTTGGTCGCTCAGCTTTCCCTCTCTGATTACTCAGTTTAATAAGCCATCTAACAACAACGCCACCCTGATCTGCAAATGAGCCCTGGGGCTGCTGCTTTTCAGTGGCAGTGGCTTTCAGGTGCAAATAAGAAGGACAGCCACACTCTTTGCCTTGTGAGCAGAAAGAGACCTCTCCCCACAGCAGCGACAGCACAGGCTACAAACACACCAAGCCAGGTGAGTAAGTTCCTTCCTACCCCCAGTGGCCAGTTACAAAGCTGGGGGTGTGTGTGCAGAAATGGTGGTGACCCTGGCTAGCCAGGCAGAAGTTCTGGGCGGGAGGGAGCCCCCGGCAACGTGGGAGTCAGGAGCCCAGGTGGGGCCAGAAGTCCTAACTGAGTGGGGAAAGTGGAGGAATGACGCCCAGGCCTGACCTAACTTGACCTGGCCCCAGCAGGCACAGCAAACGTCCCGCCACTGCCACCTGCTGGTTGGGAAACCATGTGCAGCGATGCTGCCAGATGACTGACTCCTGCCCTGGCTCTGGCAGCAGCTGAGAGAGGGGACCTAAGTCCCCGCTCACTGCTGGGAAAACCACGCAGGGTGATGCTGACTCTGTCTGGCCCTGGCAGAGCCAAAGCAGGTGTGTGGAGGGGCATAAGCCACCCCTGGCTGGGGAAGCCATGGGCAGGAGGCAGGAGTCCTCCTCCCCTGCTCTAGCCAGACACCATTCCTTGCCCAGCCGAGGAACAGAATCCAGGAGTCCAGAAAAGAACCTGGGTTTGTGAGGACTGCTTCTCTGCTACCTTTGGCCTTGTATTGGCATTTACACACCTCTGCCAGAGTGCAGGAGGGGAAGATCCCAAAACACACGCTTTCCAGCGGTAAATGATGGCCTTAGATACAAGACAGGGATTAATCCAGAACCCAGAATAATAATTCTGATCTTGCTTCTGCCTGGTATAAATCAGGAGTGACTCCACTAGCGTCAGGGCCGTGGCAACAGGACCAAGTCCAGTGGGGCATCTCTGGGGCTGATGGGTGGGTCACACCCTGAATTCACCTTGCATTTGAAAGCAGCTTTGACCTGGGAATGTGATGCAAATACCACTAGACATGACTGGGATCAGGATGTGTGTGATTAATTTCACCCTATTCTGGTCCCTCGTCACTTTTGTCCACCCACACCCCATTCCACCCTCCTCACAGCCGTGCCACAGACCTCCCACTTGGGATCCCTCTACTCCTCTCTCACCACCACATACCACCAGAGTCCCCAGACATCAGAAGCTCTTTCAAGTGAGACAGTCCCCAGCTTGGTTCTTGGGGTTGAAAGAGGAGGAAGAGGAGAGAGGGACCAAAGAATAGACTAAGGACAGAGTATGGGGCTGGGTTAATTCAGGAGTCCCGGGTTGTATTTGCTGCTCTGGGTGTGGAGTGGGGTCTAGTGGTTAGAGCAGGGGGCTGGGAGTCGGGACTCCTGGCCTTTATTCCCTGCTCTATCCTGGATGCAGGGTATAATCTTAAGGGGATGGAATTCAAGTACCTTCTGTGAGATGTGCCTCAGTTTCCCTGCCCATTAAATGAAGATGGTAGCTATATGGCACTGCATGGGTGTGCTAGGCTCAGCCTGGGGAGAGCTGTACCTGCTGCTTGCACCCGCCGCTGACTCCATCACTGGGCTGGGAGGGAGTTGGGACAGGTTGCTGGCTCCGGATGTGGGCAGCCCAGCCCTGCTGCTGGCTCCGTCAGCTCAGCATTGTGCGGGAGCTATCTGGGCCCCTGGGCCATGCTCATTGGCTTCTTTCTTGAGTCCGAGGGAGGGGGGCGGTCTGCCTGTCCCAGGGTGTTGTGCTCCATGCCCTGCATGGGGGGGGTGCCCAGGACCAATCGGCCTGTCAGGGCCCCTGCCCTCCCCCCTGTGTGGGGTGGGGCAGGAAGGCCCAGAGGCTGGGATCCAGGCTTCCACCCCGCCCGTTATCTTTGGCTTGCCACCGAAGGCAGCGGGGGGGAGGGGGCCTACGGAACTGCAGGGCCTGGGACACTCACCGTGTTGGCCCCGCCAAGGACGGCTCTGGCACCAGAAACCCTCGGGCTGACCCTGCCGACATGAGCTCCACCCCAGGGTGGGGGGGCTTGAGCAAAAGCCCCTCAGGCCAGCCCTGCATGGGGGAAGGCCCCATGTGGTGTCTTGTTTTCCCTTTGGGAAATACGGTCACCCTAGGAAACAGCAGAGCTCAGACTGGCTCCGACACTAGATGGATTTTGTCACTACCCAAATTCATGTTTGGCTTGTGCCTCACAAGGCAGCCGGCTCTGAAATGGCGAGTCAGAAGCCGGCCTCGTCAGACCGTTAATCATGTTGCTGTCTGGATCAATCAGCCACCAGGGGACTTCGAGCAGTGAAAATGGAGCTGAGTGAGCCGCCTCCCTAGAGACATTCTGGTCCTGCTGCAGAATTCTCTGAGTACGTCAATGTGAAGACCAGCACGTGGCGTCCCACGGCACCGATAACAAACAGAGACACAGAGCCCACAGCGGCTGTGCTGCCTGGCTGAGTGGCACACTTGTGCTCACCCTGGGTGAAGCTGGGGCCAGAGACATCCACAGTGGAAATCCTTTATTGTGGGAGTTGTTTCTCTGTTTGTCTGAGGGCAGGATTTGGTTTATAGGCATTTTCAGAGAAGGGAAAGTGTGGTGGAGCAGGTGAGGGGTGGGGGCGGGACAGTCCCAGCATAGGGCATCAGTAACCCAACTATCCATTGTCTTGAGGAATCTGACAGATTTTGGCATGTCTTTTTGAAGACAGACAGACAGTCCCGGGCTGCCAGGGAGAACAGCACCAGCAGTGATTCCAAGTGGGAGAAGTGGGCATGGCCCCTGTCTGGTACCTGCCCCAGCAGAGAAGAAGCTTTCCAACAAACTCTCTAGCCCTTTCCTGGGGGGACACAGTGTTTTCCTGGATGGTGCGTGTGTCGCTGGCAGACCAGGTGCCAGCTCATGTCAGAGCCCCAGGCCCATTCACCTGTGGAGTAATATTGATCAAAGAGATAGTTACATCTATACGTGTAGTTGGTGTTTCAACATCATGAAAACCAGTGGGCTCTTGCTTGCATTTTCACTAATCTGTAACCCCTTATAACAACACTGACATTGTGTAGACCCCGCTAACCAAACTCATCAAAGAAGCATTGGGGAATGCCAATGAACTGTGGCAGAAAAGTGCTAATTTCAGAGCAAGTGGTGTTTTGCCTAATGGCTGCTGGTCAAACGTTCAGAATGCATTCCTCACTCTCTGACATCACAGGAAATGCCCCATGGGTGTTGATGCTGTCAGCTTGTTTTCTGGGAGAAGAAGCTACAGGTAAGATCCTCGTCTCTGGACTCTTTGGATGCTCACAGGGAAAGGTACCTGGTGCAAAGTGGACATTCCCAGAGACTATCTGAATATCCTGCAAAGTCTTCCAGAGAACTGGCACTTTATTACATAAGTGCTATCCTTTGGGATTACAAACTGACTCACCTGAGCATATTTTTCACTGCTTTAACCTCTCACTAGCTCTCATTTCCTTTTCTTAGCTAGCAAACCTTAGCCGCCAGCATTGTCTTTGGTGCAAGATCCAGAGAAGTGTTTCTCAGCCAGGGATATGCATACCACAGTGGCACACAGAGGTCTTTCAGGAGCAGGGCTGTCCCTTGGGGGGAGTGGGGCCCAGGGCCAACTGGCCTAGGCGGGACCCTACCCCCCATGCTGGAGGGGTGGTGGGCCACTCCACCCCCCCAGAAAGCCAGCCTGGGCGGGGAGGCTGAGGCTGCCAGCAGGAAGCTGGCTCCGGCCCCAGCCCTGGAAACAGGGGCCGCCAGTGCGGGGAGCCAGCCACAGCCGGGACCCCAAGCTGTTGTGGCCGGTGCCCCAGCCGGGGACCCGAGGCCGCAGCCAGGAGCTGATTCTGGCTGAGGGCACCCCGCCACCGAGGGCTGGCCCTGGCCGCATGGGGCAGGCCGCAGCAGGCCATCCCAGAGGCGGGCCCTGGCCACCTGCCCTGCTCCTGGGCCTGCCTGGCCTGCGCTGGGGGCAGGGAGGGCTAGCCCAGTGCTCCTGGCCTGCCCTGCTGCCTTTGGTGGGGAGCAGGGAAGAGTGTAGCTGTGGGGGGGCCGCGGTGCAGGCCCCGCACTGCCCCGCTGGGAGCGGGACAGCGCGGGGCCCACGTAACCGCAGGGCCCGGGATGATTGCCCCATTCGCCCCCCCAGGGACGCCCTGTTCAGGAGGTACATGAACTCATCTCAATATTTGCCTAGTTTTACAACAGCTTACAGAAAAAGCACCAGCAAAGTCAGTACAAAGTAAAATTTCCAACAGACAATGGCTTATCTATATTGCTCCCTGCACTATAGACTGAAATGTAAGTACAATATTTATATTCCATTTGGTGTATTTTATAATTGTATGGTAAAATGAAGAAAGAAAGTCAGCAATTATTCAGCAATAGTGTGCTGTGACACTTATGGATTTTTATGTCTGATTTCATAAACAAGTAGTTTTTCAGCAAGGGAAACTTGGGGTACACAAGGCAAATCAGGCTCCTGAAAGAGGTACAGTAGTCCGGAAAGGTTAAGAGCCAATGATCTAGAGTACCAGTTGGCCTGTGGTAAGTCACCAGTCTACTGGGACTGGAAGCAACCTAAATATGATGCGATTTTTGGTGTTAATAACCATTTTTATCACAAAGTCCACATTGTTTGGGTGGCAAGATAGACTGTCCAGTCTAAAGGACTGTCTGTGGATCTATGGTAAGACTACTGCAGAGAGTAATTGTCAATGGTTCACAGTCATCTTGGAAGGGCATAACGAGTGGGATAATGCAAGGATTGATTCTGGGTCCAGGACTGTTCATTTTCTTCACCAATGATTTAGATGATGGCATAGAGAATACATTTATAAAGTTTGCCGAAGATACCAAGCTGGGAGGGGTTGCGAGTGCTTTGAAGGATAGGATCACAACTCAAAATGATTTGGACAAACTGGTGAAATGGTCTGTGGTAAATAGGATGGCATTCATTAAGGAAAAATGAAAGAACTCCACTTAGGAAAGAACGATCCATTGCACACATACAAAATGGGCAGTGACTGCCTAGGAAGGAGTACTGCAGAAAGAGATGAGTGTCAGAGTGGACCACAAGCTAAATATGAGTCAACAGTGTAACACTGTTGCAAAAAAAAGCAAACAGCCTTCTGGGATGTATTAACAGGAGTATTGTAAGTAAGTAATTCTTCTGCTCTACTCTACCCTGATTAGGCCTCAACTGGAGTATTGTGTCCAGTTCTGGGCGCCTGGTTTCAGGAAATATGTGGACACATTGGAGAAAGTTCAGAGAAGAGCAACATAAATTATTAAAGGTCTGGAGCACTTGACTTATAAGGGAAGATTGAAAGAACTGGGTTTGTTTAGTCTGGAAAAGAGGAGAATGAGAGGGGACATGATACAATTTTCAAGTACCTAAAACGTTTTCACGAGGAGGAGGGAGAAAAACTTCTCCTTAACCACCGATGATAGGACAAGAAGCAATGCGCTTAAATTACGGCAAGGCAGGTTTAGGTTGGACATAAGGAAAAAGTTCCTAACTGTCAGAGGCTATGTCTACACTTGTTAATTTAGGTAGACTTTAGCTAAGTCGACTTAAAGTTGACATTAAGTCGACTTTGTTAAGTCGAGTTAGCATGTCCACCCTATAAAATTAGGTCGACTTGGGGGGAACTTACAAAGTCGACCTAGAGCATCCACATTGGACGCCTAGGTTGACTTCTAGGGGCTAGGTAGACGTAGGAGAGGTCCACGGTGGCAGGGGGGCACCCCTTGCCAATTGCCAGGGGGCTCAGTCTTTGCCCTATTGTACCTGGGTACAATGGGGCAAAGGGGGACAGGGATCCTGACAGAGCATAAGGGCAGGGTGGGCAGGGCTCTGCCCTGCCCTGTGGGGGGGGGGCATGCCAAGCTCCCCCTGTGCCACCTCCCCTGGCAGGGAGGGCAGTGGGGGAGTCCTGGAGAGCCCTAAGTCGACTTAGGGCTACTCCAGGTCTACACTGGCTTAAGTTGACTTTAGAAAGTCAACTTAAGCCTAAAGTCGACTTTAAACCAGGTTTAGTAAAGTTGACTTAATTTTCCTTAAGTGGACTTAAGGAAAATGTAGTGTAGATGCAGAGTAAATTAAGTCGACTTAATTTACAAGTGTAGACGCACCCAGAGTGATTAATCACTGGAATAAGTTGCCTTGGCAGGTTGTGGAATCTCCATTTTTGGAAGTTTTTATGAGCAGGTCAGACAAAAACCTGTCAGGGATGGTTTAAGAGGGAACTTGTCCTGCCACGAGTGCAGGGGACTAGACTTGATGACCTCTCATGGTTCCTTCCAGTTTCCATGATTCAGGAGTTTACATTTATGACTGACTTGGTGAAATCTAATTCTAGAACACCCCACCAGTGTTGGGGAGCTGCCCTGTTTTCTGACAGTCTGCCCCAAGGTCGGCACTCACAGTCGTGCACCATGACTGCAGGACATCCCACTTGATTGGTCACCTCACCTCTCACTGTAGGATAGGGAGACTTCACTGTACTATGCAGGAGGACAAGGCACAAGAGAGATGATTAAAGTCTAAAAGTTACATTTAAAAATAGTTGTGTAAAGAGAAGTGTTAGTTGTGGTTACTCCCATTAAGATGACCTATCATTTCTCACTCTTCCTTGCTCTTTTCAGCGGCTTTGGCCAATTGACTGCTCAGGCTGACCTTTTCCATGATCATTCTCTGCCTCAGCAGCTTGGGAAAGTTTCAGTAAATACAGTTCAGACAATTGTGAGAACTAGGGGAGGGGACAACAACCAGTTTACCACTGTTAGCATATTTTTCCAACCCTTTCTTTGAACAATTTGGAGCGGGACATTGGACCTTGGCAGGGGATGATCCAGAGCTGGAGAGTGACTTTCGCTGCTATCCAGATATGCCTTTTTCACATTCTCAGTAGAATTTGTTAGAGGTTTGTTGCTAAATTCTCTAAATTTCCCCCTGCACTGAGCACCAGTCTTTTCTGAGCCTCATGAAGTAGCCACACACTCAGTAAATACATCAAATCTTCTGACCAGTATGAAGGAATTCATATCAGCATGGTGGGATGCCATTTATCTGAGGGAACTGAAGGAATTAGATGAGGAAATCTCAGAGCCATTGGCAACAATATTTGCAAACTCATGGATGACAGGAGAGATCCTGGAAGACTGGAGAGGGGCTGATGTAATGCCCCTCTTTAAAAAGGGGGGAAAGGAAGAGCTGGGGAACTACAGACCAGTCAGCCTGAATTTGAAACCTGGGAAGCTACTAAAGCAATGTATAAAACATTAAGTTTGCCAATACCTGCAAGATGAAGGGGTAGCCAGCTTTGATTTGCCAAGAACAAATCACTCCAAATTAGCCTGAATTTCTTCTTTGGCAGATAAGTGCTTTGGTGGATGGGAGAATGTGGTGGACAACACATACCTGGACTTCAGAAAGACTTTTGAACCAGTGCGACATGACATTTGGATAAGTAAGCTAGAGAAATGCAGGCTTGGCAGAACTACCATTAAAAGGATAAGAAGTTTTTCTCGGGACGCAGTTGAAAAAAACGATTTATGCCCGCGACCCAACAACTACATCTTTGAGAAATGTCTTACAGTCTTGCAGTGGTGGCAGCACCTATTTTCCTGTGGGGTCAGAGACAACAGGCATGCTCAGAACAAGCCTAACAAGTCAGACCCCATTCAAAATCTGAGGGCAGGAGGAGAAGAAGATCGAACAAAAAGACATCTATGCATTTCTTTTGAATTAAGGTACTTAGGCATGCTGATGCTTCTGGCGCCAAAAAACTGTTGCCCATGCGGCACCATGCCTCACAAATTGCTGCTCAGCAAGTACCATAACTTGCTCAGCTACATCATCAGTTTAGAGGGAACATTGATTATGTGGACTCTTTCCTCAGACCCTATGCTATCTACACTCCTAGCTATCTTCAAGACACCACGGACTGCCTGAGAAAAGTCCAATCCATTGGTGACCTGCCAGAAAACACCATCCTGGCCACTCTGGATGTAGAAACTCTGTACACTAACATCCCACACAAAGACGGATTATAAGCCATCAGGAACAGCACCCCAGATGATTCCATGGCACACCGAATGGCTGAATTGTGACTTTGTACTCACTCGCAACCATTTCACATCTGGACATTATTTATATCTTCAAGTCAGAGGCACTGCTATGAGTACCTGCATGGCCTCACAATATGTCAACATTTTTATGGGTGACTTAGAACTACGCTTCGTTAACTCTCATCCCCAAGTACCACTCTTTTACTTATGCTACACTGATGACATCATCACATAGACCCACAGAAAGGAAGCCCTTGAAGAATTCCACCGAGATTTCACCAATTTACACCCCACCATCAACCTCAGCCTAGACCTCTCCACACAGGACAGCCACTTTCTGGACACTACAGTACAAATAAATGATGGATACATAAACACTGCCCTATAACAGAAACCTACTGACCGCTATAATTACTTACATTCCTCGAGCTTTTATCTATGACACACCGCACGATCCATTGTTTACAGCCAAACATTAAGATATAACTGCATTTGCTCTAACCCCTCAGACAGAGACAGACACCTTCAGAATCTCCATCAAGCATTCATAAAACTGCAATACCCACTAGGAGAAGTGAAGAAACAGATTGGTAGAGCCAGATGGGTGCCCAGAAATCACCTGCTACAGGATGAGCCCATGAAAGAAAACAACAGAACGCCACTGGTCATCACCGATAGACCCCAAGTCAAACCTCTACAGCACATCATCAAGGATCTACAGACTATCCTACAAGATGATCCCTCACTCTCTCAAGCCTTGGGAGGCAGAGCTTTCCTCACTTACAGACAGCCCCCTAACCCTAAACAGATATTCACCAGCAACTACAGACCATACAACAGAAACACTAAGGCAGGCACATATCCCTGCAACAAATCCCGTTGCCAAGTCTGCCCAAATATCTGCACAAGTGACACCATCATAGGACCTAATCAAACCAGCTGCTCCATCAAGATCTCATTCACCTCCTTATCCACCAATGTGATATAAGCCATCATGTGCCAACAATGCCCCTTTACCTTATACATTGGCCAAAAAGGACAGTCTGTGCGCAAAAGACTAAATGGACACAAATCTGACATCAGAAATGGCAACATTCAGAACCAATAGGGGAACACTTCAATCTCTCCTATCACTCCGTGAAAGGCATGTCTGTTACAGCACTTAAACAATTTAATTCTAAATCAAAGCTTCAAAGAGAAACTAAAGAGTTAGAATTCATATGCAAATTTGACACCATTAACTCGCATTTGAACAGAGATATGGGCTCTCAAGCTCCCAACCTTCTTATATGTTGTTCTACACTGTCTGAATCTAAACAGCTGGTTTGATTTGCTGAAATAGTTGGACCTGAACCTGTCACTCAAACTTCATGGGATTTGTTTTTCCTCCCATACTGTGAGTTTTCCATTTTCAAGCATCTGACGAAGTGGGATTTCTCCCATGAAAACTCATGCGATAAATAAATGTGTTAGTATTTAAAAGTGCCATAGGACTGCTTGTTTGTTTTGCTGAAATAGATTAACATGGCTACTCCTCTGGAACTTGTTCTTAAAAGTCACCAATATGATCAACTACATAAAAATTCAAGCAGTGAAATGCAGACTTTTTGAGAACTGTGTGACATGGGTGCAGACCACAAAACTTTGTTGCTGCACACCGAAATCTGTTGGCTTTCAAGTGGCAAAATATTGAATTATGTTCTGGAACTTCAAAACAAACGACTCCTATTTTTTGAAACTGACAAACCCGAGTAAACAAAAAAATTTAAAGATATGCTGTGCTGTTCGGAGTTGGCCTATCTCGCTGATGTTTTCCAAAAGCTCAATTCTTTGAACGCTAGTATGCGGGGCTGAGAAGAAAATGTAATCTCATCATGTGACAAAATGAATAGTTTCTCAGAAAAAATTGTGATGTGGATATCTGCATGGCAGCTCACTTGGAAACCAGCCAACATATTTAGATACAGTTGATCTCTGACCACTTGTCTGCTCTTCAAGTAGGATTGAAAAAAATATTTCCCATCTATTTCAAAAACTGGAATAGACTGGGGGATTTTGCCATTTGGAGCATCTGTGTAGCCCTTGACTTTACCTATGCTTGGCTTGCATGCATGTATTACTTTATACACATATCTCATTTCATACATGTATCTTTCTTTATAAGTTTGAGAAATCCTGGTTTTATAGTAATATACTTGGCAGAAGTAGATAAGTTAGCATAACTTTTGTATTAATGGCTGAAATGCAGGGGACCTACAGACCTCACTGTAAGAAATTACAATGCAAGTCTGTATGAAGAGCTTTGCAATAGGATATAGTAGGAGTCATTTTGAGGTTAAAAATATCAGACAAGGTGGGTCTATTTGTTCAACCATCTTTGGCTATGTCTACACTGGCAAGTTAGTTCGAATTAAGGAGGCTTAATTAGAATTAACTAAAGCCATGGCTACACTAGGCTTTAGTTAGTTCGAATTAAGGGCTTCCTTAATTCGAACTAAGAAGTTTGAATAGGGTATTCGAACTAAGGGGTTAATTCGAACTAACTAGTTCGAATTAACCAATGTGGCCATGTTAATTCAAACTAATTTCTTAGTTCGAATTAACTGGCCATTGAAATGAATGGAGATCGCTAATTCGATCTAAGCAAGTGTTTGCTTAGTTCGAACTAACATTCCAGTGTGGCCACGCTAGTTTGAATTAAGCTAATTAGAACTAACTAAAATTAGTTTGAATTAGTTAGTTTGAATTAAGCTAATTCGAACTAATTTTAGCAAGTGTAGACATAGCCTTTGATGGAAAACCCCAGATAAGCTATTTTGGATCATGATATATAGGTCAACAGGTGAATAGCAACCCAATAACAACTCTAGGTGAAGACTTTGACATTTTATAAACCTCTGCTGTCACAGGGCGGGCTGTTCCACCCTGGTTTCTTGGGCACCTCTGCTCTCCAGCCGACCCAAACAGACTCACCACAGGCTTCTTCAGTGCAAACCACGTGCTCCTTTATTTACAAACATGACCGTCACACTCCCAATTTTTGCCCCAAATGCTACTGGGGGGTGGCCGCGGGCTGTGGGAGGGGGCGGGGCTGCGGGCTGGCACGATCGCAGGTGAAGGGGAGCATGGGCCTCGCTGTTCCTGGGGCCCAAAAAAAGTGTGCCCACAAACTGGCCCTGCTCATGGGCATCCAGCCCACCCTCACCCCTTTTAAAAAAAAGCTTTTGTTTTTTTTCAAATTTCTAAAATATCTTTTGGGCTTGAGGGCCACAAATATAATTTTTAGAACCCTGAAGGGCCACTAGTCTATTTAATTAAAAGTGTATTTAAATTTAATTAATTGATTTTAATTAATTCGAATTAAAATTTCAGTTGAATTTAATTAATTTAATTTTAATGTAAATATAATTAAATAGACTGGAGGCCCCTTAGGGTTCTAAAACTTATATTTGTCGCTCTCCAACCTAAAAGGTTGGGAACCGCTGTCCTGGACCTTCAGGCACAGGAGGGGAACACACCCACTAAGCCCCACAGCCCCCTCCTGCCATCAGCTCCAGCAGCAGAAGTGAGAGGCTGGGGCTCAAGTTGCTACTGCACTGTGTCTGATTCTGGCAGCCATTACAGCTCACCTCTCTCTCTGCTTAGTACCTGGCCCCTGTAACCAAATCCAGAGCACTGGGACTAAGGTATTTGGGAACATTGTTATCCCACCCACCCACCAGCGAGACTCTCCAGAACCAGGAGGCCCCCAGCTCCCTGCTCTGGCATGTTCCCCCAGGAATCAGGGGAGCCCTGTTCACTTCAGGAACCAAAGAGGATCCATTTCCCAGGGACAAGCCAGCCCCTAGGGGGGAACCTGCTCCTCACCTTGGCTATGTCTACACTTGCTGAAATTAGTTCAAACTTAATTCAAACTAGGAAAACTTAGTTCGAACTAAGCAAGTGCCATTCATGGCACTTGCTTAGTTCAAACTAATGATCCCCATTCATTTCAATCGCTGGTTTGTTTGAACTAAGAAATTAGTTTGAATTAACATGGCCACATTGGTTAATTCGAACTAGTTAGTTCCAATGAACCCCTTAGTTTGAATACCCTATTCGAACTTATTAGTTCGAATTAAGGAAGCCCTTAATTCGAACTAATTAAAGCCTAGTGTAGTCATGGCTTTAGTTAGTTCGAATTAAGGCTCCTTAATTCGAACTAACTTGCCAGTGTAGACAAGTTGTGTCCAGAGTCCATAGGACACTGGCCTGCTTCTATGGCTTTCGGCAGGCCTGGAGGGCAATCCATGCCACAAATGCTGCAAGAGACAGCTGCCACACAGGTACCGCACGGAGGTCTGGGCAGGGAGGAGCAATGCCAGACCAGAGGCTGTGGGGTGAAGGACGGGTAGGTCTGCAGGTGACATTCGTAGGTTGCCGCAGGAATATGGAACTGATGGGTGCTGGGGATGAAAGTGTCTGGAACTGATGGGTG
>ML685852.1:4062955-4088482 GCA_007922175.1 Pelusios castaneus | reverse complement strand
TGTCTGGAACTGATGGGTGCTGGGGATGAAAGTGTCTGGAACTGATGCATTTTGAGGGTGGCATCAAGTATCCTACGTAAGGTGGTGTGAACCAGGAAAAATCAGGCAGCATAGATAACACTAAAGAGGTTTAGTCACGATACCGGGAAAACTGACAGAACAGCTTCAAATTGGTAGTGTAACAGTGGCCAAATATATCAGTTACATAATCCACTTGGAATTCTTTACCTGTTTTCTTACAAGTAAAGACTTGTTCCACCCAGAGAGGACAGAGGTGATAATGACCGATGCAGAGACACTTTAATTACATTAAAGGCCCTATGACTATATCTTGGGTGGGATGGAAGGATGGGATGGAGAGGAGAGTCCTTACAGACAGTCAGAAATATATTGTTCCCATCTAAGCCAGAATTTCTCAATAGGCAGCTGGCCACTGCCTTACTAATAGTTCACAGCATCCTTGTCCTTGGGTGATTCTGATATGACTACCTGTTAACTTGATTTCATGCCACAACTTACTGGCAGGAAAAGTACCCAAGCTGTAACAGAAGAGACCTGACAGAGAAATGTCTAAAAAGACAGAAAAAACATTAAAACTTAAGAGTGGCATCCATATCCTGACACGGAACCCCTGAGAGCTCCTTGGGCAAATGCTGTCAGCACAGACCTTTCCAGATATCTCCAGGGCACTCCTAAATACAGGCATGCCTGAACTTCAGCTAGCAGCACTGCCTGGTTTGGGGGAAAAGAAATAGCATGCCCAGCTGAAAAGACAAGGGGCAATTAGTTAGCCTGAAAGTAATTATCCAAGATAGAATTGGGGGAATGGTAGATACACTGGAAGGTAGGGATAGGATTCAGGCAGACCTAGGCAAATTGGAGCATTGGGCCAAAAGAAATCTCATGAGGTTCAACAAGGTCAAGTGCAAAGTCCTGCACTTAGGATGGAAAAATCCCATGCACTGCTACAGGCTGGGGACCGATCAGCTAAGTAGCAGCGCTATAGAAAAGGACCTAGAGGTTATGGTGGACAGGATGCTGGATATAACTTAACAGTGTGCCCTTTGTAGCCAAAAAGGCCAATGGCATATTGGGCTGCATCAGTAGGAGCATTGCCAACAGATCGAGGGATGTGATAATTACCCTCCATTCGGCACTGGTCAGGCCACATCTGCAATACTGTGTCCAGTTTTGGGCTCCCCACTACAGAAAGGATGTGGACAAATTAGAAAGAGTCCAGAGGAGGGCAACAAAAATGATTAGGGGGCTGGGGCACATGACTTATGAGGAGAGACTGAAGGAACTAGGCTTATTTAGTCTGCAGATGAGAAGACTGGGGGGGGGGGGGGGAATTTGATAACAACCTTCAACTGCTTGAAGGGGTGCTCCAAAGAGGAGGGAGCTAAGCTGTTCTCGATGGTAACAGAGGACAGAACAAGGACCAATGGTTTCAAGTTGCAGCTGAGGAGGTCGAGGTTGGATATTAGGAAAAGCTTTCTCACTAGGAGAGTGGTGAAGCATTGGAATGGGTTACCTAGGGAGGTGGTGGAATCTCCATCTTTGGAGATATTTAAGGTTCAGTTAGACAAACCCTGGCTGGGGTCATTTAGTGGGAGTGGTCCTGCTTTTTAGCAGGGGGTTGGACTAGATGACCTCATGAGGTCCCTTCTAGCCCTAATAATCTATGACATTCTATGAATTTGGAAAGGACTCCCAGGTGACCTCTCTGTCAGGCCCAGGTGTGGGGGCCTGTCCGAGGAGTTAGCATCAGACATGGGTCCACAGGCCGGGAGCCAACTATGAGGAATCCAGCTGGGGTGAAACACCAGGAGATCAGAATCAAGAAGGAAATTGGAAAGCAGGAACCAGCTGTCAGTTACCAAGAGCAAGGCTGAGTCAAGAGACTGGTGAGACTGGCAGGATCAGAAGGTAGGACTAGGGAAACAGCAGTCCAGGGTTGGATGTCGCCCCTTGCACAGAAAACTTGCTTTTTCATCCTCTGGTTTCAATAAGGGCAGCAGCCCAGGCAGGCGTCTTGCAGGTCTTCCCTTCAGAGTGTGTGGGGCGGGACTTCTCCCACAGCTGTGCTTAATCAACTCTGGCCCCTGCTGCTGGCTGTGAGTTCCTCCATACAGGACTGGAGCATGACTCCCAGGCCCCCCGAGACCTGTGTGTGAAACCCACAGGCCTGATAGTTTCCTCCTCTGCGAAATGTGCGCTCAGAGCGTTGAAAGGGGACCTGTGGGGACAGGGAGGGGAGAGTGCTCTCGCTGGACTGTCTCACTTTAGAACCCAGAAGATGACAGGACTAGAAAACTGGAGAAGTGGTGCTAGCACAAGAGCTGAGCAATTGAGAAGGGAACAAACTTTTTAGTCAGACTGCTTAGAAGTTTCTTCCTTTGTTTGTTCACAAGTGTAAGCAAGGTCTGAGGGGCCCTCCCCTTGCTCAGCCAGCTGCAGTGGGGGCACTTTATTTGCATGGGCTTTGTATCTGCATAAGCTGACCTAGGTGACCAGCAGCGTGATGGGAAATGGTGGATGTGGCTAGATTTGGTTACAAATCACTGGAGTGTTAGCTGCAAGGGCAGTGAATTGTCGTCTCCCTATTGTATAAACAAATGGCTGCAGACCTGTGCTTGCCTGTTTTGATGAAAGATTCCCTCTCATCTGACCAGAACTCGGTGAAGGAGGCATTCGGAGGCCAGAGACTGTAAAATCAAGTGTGTGTGTGTGTGGGGGGGGGGGGGGGTTCGCTGGCCCTGACTAAAGGCTACCATCACACTTGGATTGACTCTCTCCTCCTACTGTTAAAAGGTAGAATTAATTATTCCTTTTGGAGTCTTTTGTTTTGTTAACAAAAGCAGGGACAGTGTTCCTGTGTCAGTAGAAGGAGCCTGGGCCCAAGGAAGGGCCTGAATACCCCAGACCACCCTCAACCAGCCTACAGTGAGAATGAAGAAGGTTTGGTAGTGCACCTTTGACATGAATCCAACCTGACAGAAGGGTTACTCAAGTATTTCAGTGCAGTGGCTGATGGACACGTGGCTAAAAGCCACAATATTTCCACCCCTTCCCATAAGCCATCCTAGAGTGACACCCCCCAGCAAAAGTATTTCAGTTAGGACAAGCAGGAAGGAATTTTTGCCTACACACCAGAAGACATCAGTGAAAAAGCACAAACCAATCCTCAAAAATCATTCGTAACCACAGGTGGCCGTGTCCTCCATCACATTCTTGTGCAGCTTTATCACTCTTCATGGGATGCTGGCTGAAGACTTCTAACAGAAAACCTCCCCCATGAGTCACCAGCCCCCATTCTTGTAGTGCATCGCTCACCTTGACAGGGGCCACAGACGTACAGCGGGACCTGATTTTTCTCAGCAAATGTTGCAGTTCCAAGCCGTGAGCATAAAGCTGTTAGGTCACTGACCACAGTACCGAGCCCTGAGCAGCGAGTGCTGGTGCTACCGTCGTGAACTCTCCCTGCTAGTCAAATTCCAAAGGGGGAGCCGTGTTAGTCTATTGTAGAAAGACAACAGAGTCCTGTGGCACTTTTAAAGACTAACAGATTTATTTATCGCATGAGCTTTCGTGGGAGAAAATCCCACTTCGTCAGACGCTTTGAAGATAGGAAAGTTACAGAGTGGGAGGAAATTAAATGCAGGGGAGTGTATGACATAGCATCTGGTCAGGCTGTAACAGCAAATCAAAATAGGTGTTAGGATTCAAACACTGGGGAACAGCACATAGAGGAGGGGGAGGTCAAATCACTTGTTGTAATGCAAGAAAAATCCATAGTCCCTGTTTAACCCCAAGACAACTGAGTCAAATTTGCATATAAGTTCGAGTTCTGCAGTCTCTCTTTGAAGCTGTGATTTGTTATTCATCTGTTTCAACACAGCTATTAACAAGTCATCAATGGAGTGAGCAGGGAGATTGAAGTGTTCCCCTACAGGTTTTGCAGTGTTGCAATTTCTGATGTCAGATTTGTGTCCATTGATTCTTTGGCGCAGAGACTGTCCTGTCTGTCCAATATATAAGGCAGAGGAGCATTTCCGGCACATGATGGCATAAATCACATTGGTGGATGAGCAGGTGAACGAACCCTTGATGGAGTAGGTGGCATGATTAGGCCCTGTGATGGTGTCATCAGTGTAGATATGAGGGCAAAGTTGGCAGCGTGGTCTGCTGCAGGGCTGTGTTCCTGCTTTAGTGTTTCTGTTCTGTGATCTGTAGTTGCTGGTAAGTATCCTTTTAAGATTAGGGGGCTGTCTGAAAGCAAGGAGAGGTCTGTCTCCTAAGGCTTGAGAGAGTGAGGGATCAACTTGTAAAATAGGCTGTAGATTTTTGATGATGTGTTGAAGAGGTCTGGCTTGGGGGTTGTAGGTGGTGACCAATGGCGTTCTGCTGTTGTTTTTCATGGGCTTCTCCTGCAGTAGTTGACTTCTGGGTACCCGTCTGGCTCTGTCAATTTGTTTCTTCACTTCTGCGGGTTTGTACTGTAGTTTTAAGAATGCCTGGGGGCCCTAGCGGGGGGGGGGGCTTAGGGTGTTGGGGGGGGCTGTAGGCCCTGGCAGGGATTGGGAGGGCAGCAGGTACACAGGTGGCAGCACAGGGACAGGGGCCCTGGCAGGGGATTGGGGGCCAGAGGGGGGCCCGCAGTGGGGCCAGGGTCTCTGGCGGGGAGGTGAAGTCAAGGATGGGGCCTCCCATGTGGCATGGGAGCCCCATCCTTGACTTTTGCCTGGGGCCCTGGAAACCCTAAGAGCAGCCCTAACTGTCCTTGTGATGGATAACCCCTCTTGGTAGGATTGACCCAAGTTACCAATTGTTGAGGTAGAGAAATAGCTTGGTGACGCAGATGCCACTATGGACCCAAACTTCGAGAATGCACTTGAAGCCAAGAAAAGACTAAAGGGGAGCACCCAATACTGAAAATTATCTTGGCCTACCACAAATTGGAGGAATCTCTTGTAAGATGGTTCATCACTATATGGAATTATGAGTCCTGGAGGTGAAGCGGCAAAAACCAACCTCCTGAACTTAGAGAAGAAATTATAGCTTGCCAGGGTCACCATCCTGAACTTTTGGAATCACACAAATGTATTTAAGAGTTGGAGATGTAAAACTGCTTACCACCCTTCATTCTTCTTTGGTACAAGGAAATAGTTGGACTAGAGACCCATCCCAGTGCTGAGCAGATAGCAGTTCTATTGCTCCTATATGAAGAGATGTGTTTATTTCTTGCCTTAGCAGAAGCCAGGAAAGGGATCCTGAAGAGAGACAGGGAAGGGGAAAGAGGAGGAGGCAGGGAGGGAAGTGAAGTAGATGGCGAATCCTGGATATTACTTCTAGCACCCATTCGTCTGAGGTTATATGTTCTCAAGCAAGCTGGAAATGGGAGGGTTGGTTTCCAAACTGAACAAGGTGGGCAAAACAATGAAGCTGGCAAGTTAATGAGAGTGTAATGTGACCCTGAAGTTTTTAAGAGGATGTAACAACTTGTCAGCGTTCTCTGCAAACAGCTTCCGGCCATCATATGGGAGATCCTCAGCTGTAGCCAGAAAGCCTTATGCATAATGACCATTGTAGAAACAGAACGGCTCAGAGCAACTGCAGTATTGAGCGTTGCCTGCAATGATGTTCTTTCCAATAACTGTCCCTTGGATGGCAAGAGTGGCTGGGGATTGTTCCCTTTGATTGGGGGAAAGGTGATCAATAAAGGACCCCAATTTCATGTAGTTGGTGAAGCTGTACTTGGCCATCATCGCTTGGTAATTCCCAGTGTGGAACTGGAACCTCACTGAATAATGGGTCTTTCTTCTCAGGCAGTCCAGGCATTTTTGGTCACTTGTATGGGGTGGATTTATAACAGTGGTGTTTGCCCCACTCATTGGCTGCGTCTACACTTGTAAATTAAGTCGACTTAAGCTTGCTTAAGTCGACTTAATTTACCCTGCGTCTACACTACAGCTTGCTTAAGTCGACTTAAGGAAAATAAAGTCGACTTAATGAAAATTAAGTCGACTTTATTAAACCTAGATTTAAGTAGACTTAAGGCTTAATTTGACTTTTTAAAGTCAAATTAAGCCAGTGTAGACGTGGGGTAGTCCTAAATCGACTTAGGGCTACCCCAGGACTATACCAATGCTCTCCCTGCTGGGGGGGAGCACAGGGGGAGCCTGGCATGCTCCCCAAAGGGCAGGGCAGAGCCCTGTGTGATGCTGTCTGGATTTAGGGAAGCATTTATGACATTATTTTCTATTCATATATCATAAATGCTATAATCCATAGGAACTATATCATGTTTGGTATCAATAGAAAGGTAGTAATTTGCTGGGAATGATTATATAGTTTATGTCTAGGAATTGTATTTTGATTAGAAGTTAGGAATTTAGTGTCATATCTATACTTTAACTTGTGTGATTTTGTGGAAACGCCCCAGACAGGCGGCTGTCTAAAACCATTGTGTCCTTAATGTTAATGCCAGGTACAATGGGCCCAGGGAGTAACCTGATGAGCCATTAAGGACACAATGGTTGTATTCCTTATGTCCTTAATGGGTCATCAGGTAACTCCCTGAGCCCATTGTACCTGGCAGATTCCTTAACATTAAGGACACAATGGTTGTAGACAGCCTGTCTCGGGTGTTTACGCAAAATCATACAAGTTAAAGTATAGATATAACACCAAATTCCTAACTTCTAATCCAAAGACAATTCCTAGACAGAAACTATATACTCATTCCCAGCAAATTACTACCTTTCTATTGATACCAAACATGACATAGTTCCTATGGATTATAGCATTTATGATATATGAACAGAAAATAATATCATAAATGCTTCCCTAAATCCAGACAGTGTCACACCCTGCCCACATGCCCTGCCAGGGTCCCTGTCCCCCTTTGCCCCATTGCACACAAGGGGTGGCCCCCCTGTCACCGTGGACCTGCCCAAGATCCCCCTAACCCCTAGAAGTCGACCTAGGCGTCCAGTGTGGACGCTGTAGGTCAACTTTGTAAGTTCCCCTTTAAGTCGACTTTAATTTTAAGTGTAGACACACTAAGTCGACTTAAAATTACAAGTGTAGACATAACCATTCACTGCATGGAAGACCAGAGAACTGAGAGGTGTGTGAGAGAAGAGGAATTCAGAACACTTGATGGAGACATTTTTGTTGGCCCTCTTACAAGTGGGTGTCACTAGCTGGGGTTTGCCAGATGATCCTGGCAGGTTTCTAGTACAGCCTCGTTAATAGGGAGGGCAACTTGAGATGCTGCCACCGAGTGCAGAATATCCAACAGCTTGTTTTGGGATTCTCTGAGCTCTTCAAGGGGACCTGCAGAGAGTCTGCCACTGGTTAACAAGGTCCTGGAACTACTGAAGATCATCTGCCATTGATGGAAGAGGAGGCATCAGGGCCTCATCTGGTGAAGAGGACAAGATGGCGGTTTGAGGCATAGCTTCTTCGTCTGCCCTGGTCTCCTGTTTCTCAGATGTTTCCTTCTCTTACTGGGGAGAAGCGTGGGTCTCTCTATTGTCCAAATGGATAGGGTTGCAGCCCTAGAGAATTGCAGACCATAGGCTGCTCAGGGATCCCAATATGGCCACTGAGATCCATAGAGGGGAGGAGGTATATGCAGGGTTGTTCCGTCCAGCGATGAGGCCCAGGAACATCTTCCCTGTCCCTTCAGGAAAGGAGTTAGTATAAGGGGATATCGGAGAACCCTGCACTGAAAAGGAAGCAGAGGGAAGGTCACCATTCTCTTCTTCTCCTAATGGAGGAGCTCCCGCAGAAATGAGAGGAGACAGGACTGGGGATGTAAAAGGATCCAGAGACTGAGAGGTTCTCAGTACCTGCTGGCAATGGACACTCTGGTTCACCAGTCACTGATAAGTCTCTCTGGTATCTAACATCCTGTGGTACCGAATGGTGCTGTGATAATGAATGGTGCTGTGGCACCGAATGGTGCTGTGATACCAATGGTGCTGTGATACCGAATGGTGCTGTGATACCGAATGGTGTTGTGGTACCGAATGGTGCTGTGATACCAATGGTGCTGTGTTATCGAATGGTGCTGTGATACTGAATGGTGCTGGGGTTCCAAGTGTATAATGGCACTGAGTAGCATTGTGGTGCTGGTATTTGTCTCACAGATGCTAAGGTCAGAAGGGACCAGTACGATCATCCAGTCTGACCTCCCGCACCACACAGGCCTCAAAACCTCCCCAACCCACTCCTGCAATAAGCCTCTAACCTAGGACTGAGTTATTTACCTCCTCAAATCATGATATAAAGACTTTAAGATACAGAGAATCCACTGGTAGGTGAGCCATTCCCCATGCTACAGAGGAAGGCAAAAAACCACCAGAGCCCAGGCCAATCCGCCCTGGGGGAAAATTCCTTCCTGACCCCAGACATGGCAATCAGTTAAACCCTTGCCCAATGGTACCAAAGACGTAGGGCACTTTGTAGATGGTGCCAAATAGCTTGGAGGCCTACATGGTACCACAAGACTTGGGAAGGTGCTGCGAGTGGAGTCAGATCTGACGATATTGACCTTCCTTGCTTGGTGCAGTTGTCCCCAGCCAAGGGTACTAGAGTTCTCACAGAGCCTTCAGCACTGTGTGCTTTTCTTGCTCAATGAAAGAGCCTTTTGCATCTACAGTTCCAAGTCTCAAACAAGTCCTTAGAGGTTGTAGATCTGGCTGGAAAATGAGGTCTTTCTGAGGGAGAACCCTGGTAGGTAAACTACAGCTCCTCCTCTTACAAGATTTGGAGAAGGACTCAGAGGATTTCTCCTTTCTAGGAGAACATGACACCGAGGTGGCATGGGTGCTACAAAATCCTGGAGATGGATGTTCTGGGGGTCATGATCTGGTTCTGAAGCGGGGTGAAGGGAACACTCCATCATTAGGCATCAAAGATTGACTTCTCAGTTCTTCCGAGTCCTGGCAGCATGTGCAACTCACCCAGGCAGCGAACACGATTGTAGTGCCATCACTGACCAGGATGGCCTCCTTATATGAGAGGCAGCATTTATACCCCCTTGAACCAGCCATGCCCCTCAGGGGGGAATTTCCCCGGTGGGAACAGAACACTGTAATACAGTGGCTAGGCCCTACAGACCTAGATTAAATATCTTCATCTAAAAATATGCTCTAGGTCCACCACAAGATACAGGCTGGGTGCAGGAATCACTGGGAAGGGCTCTCAGACTAGATTATCACAATATTCCCTTAACATCTTTGAATTTGTGACCACTCTTCCTAGTCAAGACAAACTCCCACAGACTTTGCATGGTTAACTCCCCTTCTTTTTTGTCCTGCAGAACTGCTGGACCCCTCACCCTTAGTGACCCTGAGTGAGCCAGCGGGAATGCTGGCTTTGTGTTGAGAGCGAACTTATTCGACCTTCACAAAGATAAATATTACCGTTAATCCAACGGGGTGACTGAAAGGTGGGGAGAGAAGTTTCCCTTGGTCATAACACAATAAATAGCCCTGCTAGCCATGTGCAGACGTGCAACCTTCATTCATTCCCATGTGCATATGCATTAGGATACAGCCTTTAATTACATGATTACATACTATTTTTCCCACAGGAGCCCTGCCTCATTCAGTACACAGGGTGGATGGCGCTCACTTGAAAAGCAGGTGTTTTGTATCTTGTTTTCCTCTTGTTTTTCAGTGTGTGGCCCCAGGTCTCATTTACTGCACACTCTTCAAAGCCTGTCCCTGCTCAAATACAGCATTATTAATTTTCTCAGGAGCTCCTCTGTGATTCTCATCACTACAGTACCTGACTGTTTAACAGACATTAGGTGAGGGGTATGTTAGCCCCATTCTAAAGATGGGGGAATGAAGGAACAGAGAGATTAAAGTTAAACAGATCCACTATCTCCGGGCACCCAGTGTGAGATGCTGTGTATGTCATTTTTCAGAGGCTTTCCTATGTGCGGAGCACTGCCCTGGAGATGTCCCTTGCAGCTGTGGGTGCTCAACCCTTCTGCGCCTCCGACTCCAGCAGCTCAGGTGGGCTCCTGGAAAATGAGGCACGCAACTTACAGCTAAATTCAGTGGTGACAGATTCCAGAGGGGGAGCTCTGGTAGTCTGTGTACAGCAAAAACAACGAGAGTCCTGTGGCACCTTAAAGACTAACACATTTCTTCAGGCACAAGCTTTCGTGGGCTGCAACACACTTCCTCAGAGGCTGGGACAGATTCTCCTGGCAGCATTCAGCTGCCTAAATCATGAGACCATCCCGTCTCTGCTTGCAATGCTCTGCCTCCTTCCCTGCCCACCTGGGGCTGTGTGGACAGGACGTCCAGTTGCTTCTGTTGCTGCTGGGGGGGGGGAAGATAGAATGGATCTGCCCCCCATCCCATCACACTCTCCTCACTCCTGTTGATCATCTGCCAGCCTGCCTGCCTCCACCCACCTGCCCTAGTACAGAACAAGAGACTCACTTCACAAGTATATGTAGATATATGTGCTCCTTTGACTTTCCATTAGTCTCCTCCTTCCTCCCTGCCTGCACACTGACACCTTCCCCTCTCAGTTTGCTGTCTCTCCCCCACCCCAATCTCATGTGTTTCCCCTGGCCCAGCAAGGAGTGCGACCATGAGCCCCTGAGACAGGGGACGGTGCTGACCTGCTACCATCAGTGAGTTACTCAGTACCTAGCATGGAAGTTTTCAGCCCAAACTGTTAGTTTGGCAAAGTTATAACTAACTGCAAATAGATTCTCTATACTGGGGTTTGTTGGGCTACCCAATCCACCTATAATAAAAATCCTCCAGCAGGTTACACAGAGCTTTTTTCTGTTCATAAGGGTGTTTTCAGCAAGACAAACATTGATATATTGTGAAACTGACTATATAAAAATGCTGTCAAATGCACAAACTAAATATAGCACATAAAAATTCATTGTTTCAATTATAGGATGCTCTCCATTTGCAGAAAAGCTGCATAGCGTATTCATATCTTACTTTCTATTCCAATAGTGACCAAGAAAAATGTTAAACAGCAACTGCTACATTTAAACATTCTTAAATCTGTAAGACTTGGTACCTTGCACCAAAAAGAGCTCTCTGATGTTGATGCTTAACAAATCATGGCAAACGGAGATGGGAAATTACAGTCTTGACTGATGAAGGGAATGGTCTTGATGTTACAATGGTACTGTCCTACTGTGCAGCTGGGCTTGGCAGAATTCATTTTTTATAGTTTCAACTGATCTGATTATTTAAAGGTTTTTTGGTTCATCCAGGGCTGGATTAACTGGCCTCGGAGCCCCAGGCTGCCCATCATCATGCCCCTCCCCCTCCTACCTGGGGCCCAACCACCATGGGGCCCGCATAGCCTGCAGGAGGGCCATCACTGGCGCGGCCCCAGGGCCAAAGGTTGTTCCCGCCGTGCTTCTGCCCCAGCCGGTCTGCCCCCAGAGGTGGGGCTGGCTGGTGTGCAGTGCAACCCCCGAGGGCCACGAGCCTGAGAACGCCATGCCAGGCTGCAATACGCACCAGCTGGCCCTGCCCCTGGAATGGAGCAAACAGGTACCATTCTGCCCCACCCCCGTGGGCAGAAAAGACAGCCTAGGGGTGGAGCAGAAGTGTGTGCCTGGCCTCTGGCCCCAGGGCCCTACCCTTCCTAGTGCCAGCTGGGCAGGAGCTCTCCCCGCACTCCCTCAAGCCCCGCCAGTGCTGAGTGGGACAATGGGATGGCCGGATCAGGCAGGAGCTATAGGGCCTGGGGTCCCCCTTTAGGCCAGGGCCTGGGGCTTCAGCCCCCATAACCCCTGCATTAATCCCTGAGCTCATCAACAAACTTTCATAGCTGTAGGAAGTTATGGGAGAGGGGGGCAGACAGCAGGTGGGGTCAAACAATAATTAATGGCAGTAGATGTTAAGATTCAAAAAGTTAAGGCACTTTGTCATCTCCTAAAATACAAATTGAGAACACTGACACTTGTCAAAATACACTCAGTAGATATCCTTAAATCAAACTCAGTTCTCAATTGTGAATATTATGGAGGGAAGTCTTTGTCAGTTTGTCTGTGAAAGGGGAAGTGGATGTTTACTGACATTTACAGATAACTAGATTTAGGCTTAGAAGGATCAGATGTTTAAATTTGAGATGAGCTTGCTGTTTAACAGCTAACTTTTCTAAATGCTCTAAGAATAACATATATATTAAGACTGTGGCTTGTTGGGGTCTGAAGTAAGGTTAGTGGTACAAACCTGGAGTCATTTGGACAAGGGGTTCCCAAGATACAGTGCACTGGATGTAACGGTTTCCAGTTCTTAGAACCATTTTTGTGCATATGGCTGTCACTGAGCCATCTCTGCTGAAGCCTCACCTTCGGCAATACTGTGTCTTGCATAGTGGTGTGTGGCTGGACTGACATGGGAAGGACTAGCCGCCGCCACATTGAAAATGAGGCTAGAGAGGTTGACATGAGCATCCTGCCTGTTTTCTGCTGGAAGAGCCATGCTCAGTGCACTCAGCAGCACACAGCGCGGAGGCTAGTGAAAAGCAGTTCAATCTTTCCCAGCAGTGCTATTGTTCCAGGACTCATTCATCACCATGAGATGTTCTCCTTCTTGTGCAGGCTTCCCATTGAGATGGACAGGTGACTTCTCCCACTCAGAACCCTGCCATACTGCAGACCAGTGGGCCCATTCCCCAAATACAGTAGGCTCCGTTTGGGGCTCACCTTTTGTATTCATCTCCACCTGCTAACACAAAAACTACAAATTGCTGTCCTGCTTTACAAGCTAAAATCCTAGTGGTTCGCTAAGTCATAACTAATGTGGCAGAAACACCTTTTTCCTGAGAAACCCCATCCCTAGAAATCCTCATCATTAGACCACCAACAGTAGATCATCATGTTCTTTTGCTTGCAAAACCCACTCCACATATTATAGAAACAATGAGTCCATGTCCCCTTTGGGTGCAAATACACCTCCCTTCATATCATCTGCCGCAGCAGTCAATACAGCTGTCCCTAATGCACCACAACACAACAAATGGCAAGTCTGTTTATTATGGCATGCAGTGTTAATGCGGCTGTGTCAGCCCCAGACTAATAGGAGTCAAGGTGGGTAAGATAATCTTTTATCGGACCAACTTCTGTTGGTGAGAGAAACAAGTTTTTGAGCTACCTGGTCCAATAAAAGATACTACCTCACTCATGTTGTTTCCCAGTTATTATGGGCAGCCCTGACTGATCCATAGTTAGCTTATTCCCAGTGCCTGTTAGGAGCTCCATAGTGGGGCTGAGTTAAGGCTGTGGAGGGGAGTTGATGTGTGTACCTTAATTCTTTATTTCCTGGCTTTTAACGATTTAAGTAAAGCAGGGTGTGAAGAGTTCTCTCCTGCTGAGCTGGCTGGAATGAGGGGAACAGACGTCAGGGCCAGACTATTTGCAGGAGCACACCAATCCTGCTGAGGTGCCTGGCATGATAGGATTGCTTTGCCCAAATGATCCCTTTGATTAGTGCTAGGTTACAAATCACTCTAGTGTTAAATGCAGGGGTAATGAACTGTTCCCCCCAACTCCCTCACCACTCTGTGAGCAAACGGTAACAGAACTGTGCTCGGCCTGGCCTGATTGAAGGGTCATGTTCATCTGAACAAGACTGGCCAGGCAAGGAGCTCAGGTGCAAGAGCCCTGTGAAGGTTGAAAGGAGGTGAGGACAGGCATTCCTGAATGGAAGTATGAGGTCTGCTAGGAGCATGGTTTAACCTCCCCCTCCCATTGGCCAAGATAGAGTTAATTAAGATTCCAGTGGGAGTCTTGATTTTGTTACGTGTTCGCTAGCGCTGACTTAATTTCCTGTAAGACAAACCTACCCAGCTTCAGCACTGAGGTCCACCAGTAAGAACTACCAATAACTGAGAGCTGGGTGGAGCTCAAGAGCCCAACCTGCAGAGGTCAGAAATTATAACCAAGAAGCAAGTGGTAGTAGAAGACAAGAAGAAGTGGCTAGCAGATGACTGGTGGAATGGCCTGCAGAGTGCCTAGCAGAGCAGCAGGAGGTGTGGGTGCCTGGAGGAGTGACAAGTGGCGCTGTGGTGACAGCTGCTGGGGCAACCAAGGTCCCTTCTCTCTCCCCCCAACCACGGTGGAAGATTAATTCATTCAGATGTGCCCCTGAACTCTAGGTCATCACTGACCAAGGACAACTGCTGTGAATAGGTTCTGGGGGAGAAAGAAAGGAGAGGCAAAGCATTGCACAGTGTACAAGTGCGGGGGGGGGGGGTGAAGGCTCTGCTCGTGGTTTTATGTTTATGAACCCTGCTTGTGCCGTGTTCTCAAATGAATTCTGACTTACTTCCCTCCTTTATTAAACCATCTTCTTTCTATACTCAGACCTGGAGCTTGCGAAAGGGGAATGGAGGCAATCATTTTCCAAAGACGTCAAAGCTTAAAGATGTCTTAAAGATGAGTTCTTAGATGACAAAAAGCCATGTTTCCACAATAAAAAAAGAGGACAACTTTGACTAAAACTAATCTTGGATCAGTGGCCAAGTGAAGATAGCAATTAGAAATTAAGACACAACATATGAAGGGATAGGAAATAAACAAAAAGCAATATAAATTATAAGCTATGATGTATAGAAAATTGATAAGGGAAGCTAAAGCCATCAGGGGAAAAGTGTAAGCATGTCAAGGGCTATTAAGAACAAAAGAAATCCTAGCAAGGGTATAGGCCCATTAATAGATGAAGACGGTAAAATTGTTAATGCTGCAGAAAAGGCAGATGTGCAATAGTTCATGTTTTGTATTTGGAAAGAAGCAAGGTAATTGCAGAACACTGTAAGATTGCTAATATGCTGACACTAGACAAGTTGAGGCTAGAAATCAGGTGTAAATTTAACATTATTATCCATTGACGCAACTTACCAAGGATGTGATGGATTCTTTGTCTCCTGCAACCTTTAAATCCAGATTGGAGATCTTTCTACATGAGATGCTCTACTTCAACAACAAGCCATGGGAATTGATTGGGTGAAATTCTCTGGTCTGTGATATGCAGGAGATCAGACTAAATGGTCAGAATTGTCCTTTCTAGTCTTAAAATTTAAGAAAAGTCTGTTTCTTCTGTACTTACTTTCTTTCCAGATGCTTAATCTGCCATTCCTCACAGTATTGAGGAACTAGAATATGTTTCATATGCCATGTCTCTGAAAATATCTAGGTTTTAATTTTTCTTAGTGGCTTCTGCTATGGGTAACATGACCATCTTGGTTATCTCCCAGTTTGTAATGATGATTAATGTATTATTTTACCTTTATGACATAAGACACTTTATTGTAAAATATATTATTGTCCGAGTTCACAAATCTTCTGAGCACTATCCAAAGCATGCAGCTCTTGGCAAATTATCTGTAATGCCAACATGAAAAACTATATAAATTTGATCCCAAGGGGCTATTAATGGAATTATTGTCCCAAAGAAATATCAGTGACATCTGAACCCTGGGTACTTGCTTTCTTGGCCTTCCTGTCCAGAACGATGGTCACAATCATGAAAGCACACATGCACGTGTAACTTTTCTTTTCAGTGAAACTACTCACATGTTTGAAGTTAAAATATATGTTGTTTGCAGGATTGATAGTTCTCATTCTTACAATGTCCAAAATTTGGCTCAGAATGTTTGTACTAGAGTGATCCTGGTCTTCTGATCAAATGTATACATATCCGGCATTAAGTGCCATTTTAACAGAAGATATGCCAAACACTTCACATAGCATCCTGTGCCAGGTAAAATGAGCTACTTTGGGTTGGTCTATGCAGGAAAGTTTTGCCAGCAAAACTAAATCTATGTGGGCACAGGTTACATGCATCCACACTCCAAACTGAGTCCTCCTGACAACTCTGAACACTTGCTGGCAAAATTAAACCAGTTCCCTGGGTGACAGAAGTCCTCTGTTAGGACAGTGCTGCTGACAAAATGCGTGTGTGGACACAGAAGTACCTGTACCCACAAACACAGTCCTCCCGCAATAAGCACACAATGCAACTGTCACTGCAGCAGAACCTCACCTCTGGTGACATACCCTGCTGCTTAGAAGTCTCACGTCTGGAAGTCCAAACCCCCAGTGTGTCCTGGAAACACCCTTTCACCTACCTGCCTTCTCATGACGCATACTGAAAAAGCACAGCTCCAGCTGACCCTCATCCTGCTACTTTCTTCAGGAAGGAGACCCTGGGTTTTCTTAGTGGGGGTGGGGGGAGTGCACAGCTGTGGAATTCCTGGAAATACAAAGATGTATACACTCATATTGTAAAGAAGATGCAGAAACTTGGATACAGCAAGATCGAGGGGCAAAGCCAGGCAAAGGGAAGGAACTGTGGCAGGTTTAGCACAGACTAAAGATAAGAGCAACAAAAAGTCTGGTGCCTCCTCCAAGAGCTGCTATTATGTGCAGTGTGATGCCAGACTGAGCAGGAATCCCGTACCTACTGGCCCATGACAGCAGCCAGACTTGCAAGCAATGGAGGAGGGTACCCTGGACATGCTGACTGAGGTAAGGGACATGGATCATGTCAGGCTGATGGATAACCAGGACCTCTTTGAGGCTCAGCTGCACTTGCAGAGCGAACAAATGCACGAGGACAGATCAGGACCATGATATGTTGCAACATAACGGCCATAATGCATATCTTTATTTTACTTTCTCCATGACCCGAGACTTCACTTCTTCCCCTTTCAAAATGACAGAGACTGTGAATGAACAGTGAACAAAGAAATTCTGATTTACAGTAGTCAGTTTGTTTTAAGCACATGAACGAGCCAAAACCAAGAGAAAAAAAAGGAAAAAGCAATCCCTAAGCATCCCCAAAGCATAAATTTGTTTGTATTCAAAGTACACATTCTGCAGGCAATGCTTACCTGTAACCAAACAAAATTCAATATGTTGCTGACAGAAGAAAGCACTTGCACTAACTGTAAGCTATACACAAACCTGTCAGTGAGTATTCAAATAACATGCATTTGCAGAAAAAGTATAGAAGACTGATTGGATGCAAAACAAACGAAGGAGACATCCACACTGGAGCCTTAGGTTGACTTAAGAGAGGTTAAGTCGACCTCCAGACTCCACTCTGGGCTTTTAAGTTGACTTAAATGCTTCCTTAAGTCGATTTAAGCCAGGTAGGCAGGGAGTAGCCCTTAAGTCAACCTAGTTGGCCCCCAGACCCCCTTGCAGAGTTCTGGCCACTCCTCTGTCGACCTAGCACTTGCCAGTGTGGATGCAGCGCTGTGGACTCTCTAAGTTGACTTAACAAGATCGACTTTAAGTCAACTTAAACTCAACCTTGGTTAAGTCAACTCCAGTGTAGACATACCCAAGGGCTATGTCTACACTGGCAAGTTGGTTTGAATTAAGGAGGCTTAATTCGAACTAACTAAAGCCATGGCTACACTAGGCTTTCATTAGTTCGAATTAAGGGGTTCCTAGATTTGAACTAATACGTTTGAATAGCCTATTCGAACTAAGGGTTAATTTGAACTAGTTAGTGTGAATTAACCAATGTGGCCATGTTAGTTTGAACCAATTGCCTAGTTCGAACTAACTGGCCCATTGAAATCAATGTAAATCGCTAATTCGAACTAAGCAAGTGCCATTCAAACTAATTTTTTCTAGTTCGAATTAAGTTAATTCGAATGAACTAAAATTAGTTCGAATTAGTTCGTTTGAATTAACTAATTCGAACTAATTTTAGTAAGTGTAGACATGGCCCTTGGAGTCTGGTGGCATTTTTAAAGACTAACAGATTGTGATAAATAAATTGGTTAGTCTTTAAAAATGCCACCAGACTCCTTGTTTGTCTTGACTGGATGCAGACTTTCAAGTACAAATACATTACTTGCATGCTGCTGAAGGCAGTGGGGCGGGGCGGGAGCACAGAGCCCGGCCTCTGGGTGGCCCACCCCACCCCTTGCTCCTGCCACCTGGTCCCCGCCCCTTGGCTGGGGCTGAATCCCACCAGTGGCAGCAATGGCCTCGGGTCCCTGGCTGGGGCTGGATCTTGCTGGTGGCGACGGCGACTCCAGCCGGGGCGGCTGGGTCCCCAGGGGCAGGGTGGGCCAGCAAGGAGTAGGGCGCCAAGGGGTAGGGTAGGCCCCGCTCCACCCACGGGATGGCCCTGCTAGTCAGACCCCCTTTCTTTCTCCCATCACTGCTACAGAGAAGCCAGTACCATACAGCCAGGCCTGACCACAAGCCCCCTGAGCCTTCAATGCATCATATGTGATAGATATGCCAAGATCACCATTTCCCATAATAAGTTTTGCAATTTTTAGTACACTACCCTGAACGTGATGCATGGGGTTTGAAGCCCTCCACCCTGCTGACAACAATGTTAAATGGCTGTGAAGTTGTATCACTTGCAAACCTGCAACATTCTGACATGTGAAACTGTTTAGAATTGTACTGCTGACCTGCTGACATTTGTTAACCCCACAACAATGGGAGGGGCTCTTCTGTTGCTGTAGAAATCCACCTCTGCAGAAGATATTTTTCCGTTGACCTATACTGGAATGCAGATTGACTTCATTACATTGTACAGGGCGTGACATTTTCACAGCCCTCAGCAACGTAGCTAAGCCAAGCCAACTCGGTAATATAGACCAGCCCCTAAAAATCTAGCACTGGCACACTCTCTAGTGTTTATCAGTGGCCTTAGCTAGAGTATCTTGAGGATCATTCCTTCTGCACATTCTGAGAAACTTGCAAGAATGAAGAGGAAAAAAGGTGTTTTCAGAACTGGTCAAGACTGATGAGTCTAGGACTTGAGAACCAGGAATGGCAAGACCATATGATGGAAGGGAGACAGAAGGATTGAGGGATGCACCAAGACATCACACAGCTTCCCACACAACAAAGAGATGCATTATGGAGCAAAGAATCCAGCAGTCACTACTCTCTGTGAACAGTTCTTTCTTTCTGGGGTCATACACCTTCTCTTTTTTGAGACATTCCATGCAACCGTTTTCCTTTCACTCAACTCCACGACAAGGACTCCTTTGAACATACATACCGAGCTGTGATACTACTGCAGAGAATGGTTTGGAAGAGTCACCCGAGGAAAGGGATCAGGAGGCCCAATTGATCAGAAGGCATAGGATGCTTTGTCCTTAATAGAGAAATCTTTGATAAGCTTAAACACAAGAAGGAAGCTTACAAGAAGTTAAAGCTTGGACAGATAACTAGCCAGGAGCATAAAAATATTGCTCTTGTAGGAGTGAAATAAGGAAGGCCAAAGCACAACTGGAGTTGCAGCTAGCAAGGGACATGAAGGGTAACAAAAAGGGTTTCTATAAATAAGTAAGCAATGAGAAGGTCACTATACGAGTGCCGTACTGAATGGAGGAAGCAATCTAGTAACAGATGATGTGGAAAAGCTGAAGTACTAAATGTTTTTTTGTCTCTGTGTTCACAGACAAGGTCAGGTCCCAGACTACTGCATTGGGAAGCACACTATGGGGAAGAAGTGAGCAGCCTCAGTGGTGAAAGAAGAGGTTCCAAGGAACTATAGACTAGTCAGCATCACCTCAGTTACCAGGAAAGCCATTGGAGCAGGTCCTCAAGGAATCCATTTTGAAGCACTTGGAGAAGAAAGTGATCAGGACCACTCAGCATGGATTCAGCAAGGGCACGTTATGCCTGACCAACCTGACTGCCTTCTATGATGAGATGACTGGCTCTTTGGATGTGGGGAAAGCAGTGGATGTGATAAGCTTTGGCTTTAGTAAAGCTTTCAATTAGGTCTCCTACAGTATTCTTATCAGCAAGTTAAAGAAGTATGGGTTGGATGAATGGACAATAAGATGGATGGAAAGCTGGCTAGACCATTGGACTCAACGGGTAGTGATCAACAGCTTGATGTCTAGTTGGCAGCTGATATCAAACAGAGTACCTAGCAGTTGGTCCCAGGGCCGGTTTTGTACGCAATCTTCATTAATGATCTGAAGAGCGGAGTGGACTGAACCCTCAGGAAGTTTGCAGAGGATATTAAGCAGTGAGGAGTGGTAGATACACTGGAGGGTAAAGATTGGATAGAGTGACCTAGACAAACTGGAGAATTGGGCCAATAGAAATCTGATGAAGTTCAACAAAGACAACTGCAGAGTTCGGCACTTAGTTTGGAAGAATCCCAGGCACTGCTACAGACTGGGGACCAACTGACTAAGCAGCAGTTCTGCAGAAAAGGACCTAATGCAGGGGCTGGCAACCCCCGGCACACATGCCAGAACTAGCACGTGGTGCCGCTCAGACTCCCCCGCTGGCCCCGCAAACCACGCGGCCAGCAGCTGGAGCACATGGCTGAGGGCCCCTGCTGGATGGCAGGAGGGGAGGGGAGGGGAGTGGGTCGCGTTGCCCTGGCCCGCCCAAAGCCACGCTGCTGCCGGCAGGGCAGAGCTGGCCCCGGCCATGGCCAGCAAGAGGGTGGGGCGACTTGGCCCAGCCAGAGCTGCTGTTGCCGGTAGGCGGCCTGCGGTTCCTGGCTCCGGCTCTCGCCAGCAGCAGTGGCTCCGGGTGGGCCGAGCTGACCCACCCTCTTGCCAGCCATGGCTGGGGCTGGCTCTGCCTTGCCGACAGCAGTGTGGCTCTGGGTGGGCCAGGGCGACACAGCGCAACCCTCTCCACTCCCCTCCCCTCCTGCCGTCCAGCAGGGATCGGGGCCAACAGGGGTCATCAGCCCCACGCCGTCCCTGTGGACGGGAGCCGGCCCCGGGGCAGAAAACCGGAGGCTGCCCGCCGGCTGATGCAGGCCCTGGCCTTGGCCCTGGCCGGCAGGGCATCTAAACCCTGGCCCTGCCCCCTTTTGGCCCCACCTGCAGCACCTGCTGAGGGCGCGGTGGGTGGGGCTGGCAAAGCTTGCTGACCCCTGACCTAATGGATAGTGAACAAGAAGCTGGATATGAGTCAGCAGCATGCCCTTGTTGCCAGGAAGTCTAACAACATATTAATAGGAGCGCTGCCAGCGGATAAAGGGAAGTGATTATTCCCCTCTATTCAGCACTGGTGAGGTCACAGTTGGAATATTGTGTCCAGCTTTGGGGCCCCCACTACAGGAAGGGTGTGAACAAATTAAAGAGTCCAGCAGAGGGCAAAGAAAATAATTAGGGGGCTTGAGTACATAGATTCATAGACTTTGAGGTCAGAAGGGACCAGTATGATCATCTAGTCTGACCTCCTGCAAAATGCAGGCCACAAGACCTCACCCACCCACTACAGCAATAGGCCACCAACCTAGGACTGAGTTATTTACCTCCTTAAATCATGATTTAAGGACTTTAAGATACAGAGAATTCACCGGTAGGTGAACCATGCCCTGTGCTACAGAGGAAGGCAAAAAACCCCCAGAGCCCAGGCCAATCAGCCCTGGGGGAAAATTCCTTCCCAACCCCAAATATGGCGATCAGTTAAACCCTGAGCATGTGGGCAAGTCTCAACAGCCACTTACCCAAGAAACAATTCTCTGTAATAACTCAGAACCCACCCCATGTACTCTACTCTCTTAGGCCACTTGTAAATCCACCACACATAGCCAAATATCAGTCAATTTCCAAAATAGGCTAATCATACCATCCCCTCCATAAATTTATCAAGCTCAGTTTTGAAAGCAGTTATGGTTTTGGCCCCACAACTCCCCTTGGAAGGCTATTCCAGAACTTTACTCCTCTAATGGTTAGAAACCTGCATCTAATTTCAAGCTTAAATTTCTTGATGGACAGTTTATAACCATTTGTTCTGGTGTCCACATTGGTGCTGTACTCAAATAATTCCTCCCCCTCCCTGATGTTAATCCCTCTGATGTATTTATAGAGAGCTATCATATCCCCCCTCAGCCTTCTTTTGGTTAGGCTAAACAAGCCAAGCTTCTTGAGTCTCCACTCATAGGGCAGGTTTTCCACTCCACAGACCATCCTTGTAGCCCTTCTCTGCACCTGTTCCAATTTGAATTCATCCTTTTTAAACATGGGGGACCAGAACTGCACACAGTATTCCAGATGGGGTCTCACCAGTGCCTTGTACAGCGGCACTAACACCTGCCTGTCTCTACTTGAAATACCTCTCCTGATACATCCTAGAACCGCATTAGCTTTCTTCACGGCCACATCACATTGGTGGCTCATAGTCATCCTATGATCAACCAGTACTCCTAGATCCTTCTCCTCCTCAGTCCATTCCAACTGATGCGTCCCCAACTTATAGGAAAAATGCTTGTTATTTGCTCCTAAATGCATGACCTTGCACTTCCCATTATTAAATTTCATCCTATTCCTGATACTCCAGTTTACAAGGTCCCATCCAGATCTTTCTGTATGGTATCCTGATCCTTCTGTGTATTGGCAATACCTCCCAATTTGGTGTCATCTGCAAACTTTATTAGCACATTCCCGCTTTTTGTGCCAAGGTAAGTAACAAAAAGTTTGAACAAGATCGATCCCAAGACAGATCCCTGAGGGACTCCACTGGTAACCTCCTTCCAGCTTGACAGTTCACCCTTCAGTATGACCCGCTGTAGCCTCCCTTTTAACCAGTTCCTTATCCACCTTACTATATTCATATTAATCCCCATCTTCTGTAACTAACAACTCCCTGTGTGGAACTGTATCAAACACCTTGCTGAAATCTAAGTAAATTAGATCCACCGCATTCCCTTTATCTAAAAAAATCTGTTATCCTTTCAAAAAAGGAGATCAAGTTGGTCTGGCACGATTTCCCTTTTGTAAAGCCATGTTGTATTTTATCCCAGTTACCGTTATCCTCTATAGCCTTAAGTACTTTCTCCTTCAAAATTTTCTCTAAGAACTTGCATACTACCGAGGTCAAACTAACAGGCCTGAAGTTACCTGGATCATTTTTATTCCCTTTCTTGAAAATAGGAACTACATTAGCGATTCTCCAGTCATACGGTACAACCCCCGAGTTTACGGATTCATCAAGAATCCTCGTTAAAGGACTGGCAATTTCATGAGCCAGTTCCTTTAGTATCCTCGGATGGAGATTGTCCGGGCCCCCCGATTTAGTCTCATTCAGCAGCTCAAGTTTGGCTTCTACCTCAGGGATGGTAATTTCCACATTCATGATCTCATTCCCATTAGCTTCCCTACCTCTATCCCCCAGCTCAACTTCACTCTAATTGAAAACAGATGCAAAGTACTTATTTAGACATTCAGCCATGCCTAGATTATCCTTGACCTCCACCCCAACCTGTTTTTAACAGTCCCACTTCTTCTTTCTTTGTTTTTTTTCCTATTTATATGGCTAAAGAACCTTTTACTATTGGTTTTAATTCTGTTCGCAAGCTCCAGCTCAGCTTGACTTTTTGCCTTTCTCACTCTCTCTCTACATGTTCTGACCTCCAAAAGGTAGCTTTTCTTGCTGATCTCTCCCCTTTTCTACTCCTTGTAGGCTCTGTGCTTCCTCCTACATGACTTATGAGGAGAGGCTGAAGGAACTGGTCTTATTTAATTTGCAGAAAAGGGGGGTTAGATTTGGTAGCAGCCTTCAACTCCTCGAAGCGGGGTTCTGAGCAGTGTTCCCTCTAAGCTGCAGGGGTGCGCGGCCGCACAGCAGCTGTCACACCCCCCGCGCAACACTGAGGGACCCCCACGCAGCCTGGGAGCTCCCGCCACCCCCCCCCCGGGGCTGCGGCTTTGCCACGGCAGACCTGTCCTGAGCCCGGCCTCTGGGCTGGCCCTTCCCGCCCCCAGGGCGGAGCAGGCAGGCTCAGGGCCGGGACATGTGCGCGGGCCTGCCTGCCCCACGCGGCCGGGGCAGGCTCCCGGGCTCGCACTCACTGGCAGTCTCGACTTCCCAGCCCGGAGTCGAGGTCGGCTCCACTCCGCCAACAGCCTCGGCCTCCCGGCACGGGGCCAGGATCATCCTCCGGTGCCAGCGTCTGCTCTGCCCTGCCGGCGGCCTCCCGGGGCCGCGTTTGGGTCCCCGCCGCCAGCAGCCTCGGCTTCTTTCTTTCCTTCTTTCTCTTCTTTGCCTTCCTTTTTCTTTCCTTCTTCGTCTTTGTTTCTCTTTTGTCTTCCTTTTTCTTTCCTTCTTTCTCTTCCTTCTTTTTTCTTTCTTTCTTTCTCTCTCTTCTTTCCTTCTTTCTCTTCCTTCCTTCCTCCCTCCCTACATCTTTCTCTTCCTTCTCTCCACCTTTCTTCTCCAACCCTCTCTTTTCTTCCTTTCTTTCCTTCTTTCTCTTCTTTGCCTTCCTTTTTCTTTTTCTCTTCTTTGTCTTCCTCTTCCTTCCTTCCTTCTTTCTCTTCCTTTTTTCTTTTTCTCCTTTTCTTTTCTCTTCCTTCTTTCCTTCTCCCCGCCTTTCTTTTCCTACCTTTTCTCTTTTCTTCTTCTCTTCCCTTCTTTGCCTTCCTTTTTCTTTCCTTCTCCTTTGCCTTCCTTTTTCTTTCCTTCTTTCTCTTCCTTCCTTTTCTTTTTCTCTTCTTTGTCTTCCTCTTCCTTCCTTCCTTCTTCCTCTTCCTTTTTTTCTTTTTCTCTTTTCCTTCTCTCTTCCTTCTTTCCTTCTCTTTCTTTCTTTGCTTCCTTCCTTTCTTTCTCTTATTTTTTTCCTCCTCCTTCCTTCTCTTTTATTCTTTCTCTTCCTTCCTTCCTTCTTAAAAAGCTTTTTAAAATTTTTTTAAATAAAAACCTTTCTAAAAATTAAATTTCAATTAAAAATTCATTCAAATTCAATTAATTAAACACAATTAATTCTATTTACAATCACTTTAACTTCAATTAATGCCTATAATTTCTGTCATGTGAGTTTGCACAAAAATTTTATTCAGAAAAAGTTTTGCACATGGCTTGAAAATTTTGCACACAAGCCATCAAACCTTAGAGGAAACATTGGTTCTGAGGAGGATGGAGTTAGGCTGTTCTCAGAGGTAGTAGATGACAGAACAAGGAGCAATGGTTTCAAGTTGCAGTGGGTGAGGTCAAGGTTGGATATTAGGAAAAGCTTTTTCCCTAGGAGGGGGGTGAAGCCTTGGCATAGGTTACCTGGGGAGGTGGTGGAATCGCCATCCTTAGACATTTTTAAGGCCCAGCTTGACAAAGCCCTGGCTGGGCTGGTTTGAACACAGGGTTGGACTAGATGATCTCCTGCCCCTCCCAACCCTAATCTTCTATGACTCTGAACATCCCCCAGGAACAGGAAGTCATGAGGTAGAAGCTGATAGAGGGGACATGTCCCACAAGGCCAGACATCTTTTGCCAATATACCCTGATGCTGAGGGGACAATGCTCTGCTGGCAACACCGCTGCATGTGTTCTGCAGACACCCCTAGGTCTAGTGTAGAGAAGGCCAGCCCTAGTTCGGTGTGTGAGTGGCTGAGGCGGGGGGCAGAGAGGTGGACATGACAGTGAGGGTGGGACCCTGCAGCCCAGCTCTCTGGGGGAGGGTGGGGAGAAGGGAGGACAGGGACCCTGGAGCCCAGCTCTCTGGGGAAGGAGGGTGGGGAAGGACAGGGACCCTGGAGCCCAGCTCTCTGGGG
>ML685852.1:4002738-4057955 GCA_007922175.1 Pelusios castaneus | reverse complement strand
CCCAGCTCTCTGGGGGAGGAGGGTGGGGAAGGACAGGGACCCCGGAACCCAGCTGAAGGGGGAAGGACCAGGAGCCCCCGCCTCCGGGTGCGGGGGGAAGGGAAGTTTCACTTCATTTTACTTTTTTAATTTCACCTTTGACCTTTCCTTCGCGGTTGCCGGGGTCCCCAAATCTCGCGAGACTTTGAATACAGGAGGGTGAGTGGTTTGGCGGGGCCTCTTCCTTAATCTCGCGAGTTTTGAAGTCACCGCTTCCGTTTGTAAGGTCTCGCGAGATTCGTGTGTCAAGGACGCGCTCAACCTTGTTTGTTTTGTGGTAGTCTCGCGAGAGAGAGCCCATGCCACAGGGTCTGGGCGGCCCCGTGTGTGAGTGCGCGCAGCCCGCCCAGCACAGCCAGACGCGGCGGGCGCCATTTCAGGGAGCAGTCGCTGCTGCTCGCCTTGGGTCTGGTGCGCGCTTCCTGGAGCGGCCTGGAGCTTTCGAGCCGTCCCAGCCCCGTCCTCTCCAGTCCCGTCTCGAGGACTCGCCGCCGCGGGGCCCGTCCCCGGCCTTAGCGCAGCCGCCGCCGGAGCCCGGGCGCCTGAGCAAGAAGCGCAAGGCACAGCAGCGCAGGTACCCGCGCGGGCCCGCGTCTCTCGGCCGCCCTCCGCGCCCCGGCCCGGCCCGCCCCAGCCGGGCCGGGCCCGCCCTCCGCGCCGTTCTCTCGCCGACCCGCGCTGCGGGAGGCCGCAGCTGTTCCCATGGCCACGTAGCTGGCGGGCTGGGCCTCGGCCCTGACTGGCTGGCGGCCGCCCCAGCTCCCCCGGTCCGGGGCCTCGCCTGGCCTCGCCTCCCGGCTGGTGCAGCGCCCGGGGCGCTTTCGGGGGGTGCTGGGCCGGGCCGGGCCGTGGCTGCGGGGCGGGCCCAGGCCGCGTGTGTCCGGTGCTGACGCAGGCCGGCGAGGCGAGTGTAGCCGCCGCAGGCTGGCCCCGGGGGCAGTCCCGCACTCCGGGTCTGACGGTGGGGCCGGCAGGTGAGGGCTGGGGCTCAGCAGCCTTTCGCCGGCAGCCAGGGGTGCTCGGATTCAGCTCCGCTGTCCGCACTCAGCCCTAGTGCTTTTTTAGCCTGGTAACCGTGTGTGGAGCTAGTCTTGAAAAGTGCCACAAGGCTCCTTGTTAGTTTTACAACTCTTGGTTTGACTGGCCCCGTACTGTGTTAACAAAACACTTGTTCCTTAGGGATACACCCTTCCATGAAGGTATTGCAGCTCCTAGGCAACATCCCAGAGGATCCCTGGGGGGGCTTGCCACAAAACTAGTGAAGAGTAGAGTAATATTTCTGAAATAGCGTGGGGGGGGGGATTTAAAGAGGGGCAGTGGAAACTCGGTCTCCTTTATACATGGTGAAGATGCAAAAGGGGTAGAAGCATAATAAAAGATACCTAGCAGGTTGCTGCTGAAGATGCTAGTAGTCGAGGCAGGGTTGCACCCATTTCCGCATTGACTGGATGCCCGGAAAGGGTTTTAGGGTTTTTTCTGCTTTGTTTTATGTGTGGAAATAATGGGGATGACAACTATTTTGCTGCCCTGTTTCTCTTCCATTGGTTGTTTGACTCACATAGGGTCATTCTGAATTTCTGCCACCCTTAATTGAAGAGGATGGGAATGCTGAATTTTTGCTACATGGTTTTATGGAAAAAAATAGGTATTGTTGAACAAACTGTTATTTTTCGTGGGATTGTACGTTTGGTAAACGTAACTGCTTATAAGTTTGATAATGTTTAACTTGGTACCGTATGTTGCATGCAATACTTTTGCAGCCATGTTGGTCCCAGGGTATTAAAGATGTGGGTGAGGTGCTATCTTTTAGTGGACTAGAGGTCTTCCTCAAGTCTGAAACTCTTCCCCAGATCTGTGGAAGAACTCTGTGTAAGCTCAAAAACTTATGTTGGTGAGAGAGAAGTTGTCCAGTAAAAGAAAGTTCTCCAGATTTTTCTCTTCTTTCCTTATTTTTCCTCACTTATTACAACAGGTGATTTGACCTCACTTCCCTCTATATGCTGTTCTCCACTGTTCGAATCTAAACCATTACTTTTGATTTGCTGTTAGTCTGACCTAATCGTGTAACTTACACTTCCCTGCATTTATTTTCCTCCCATTCTGTAAGATTCCCCATCTTCAAGCGTCTGACAAAATGGGATTTTCTCCCACTGAAGCCCATGGGATAGATAAATTTGTTGGTCTTTAAAAGTGCCACATGACATTTGTTTTGCTGAACTAAACTGACACAGCTACCCCTTTGGATCTTCACCCATCTTGACTGCTTAGTGCTACAGTCTATTACAGTATACAAAATCAGTATAATTCTTTCAATGGATTTTGGTTTAATAACTTCTCAGTAATGTAATTGTTGTTAACAAAAGAACAGTCATAGTCGGTCATATCAGTGATCCATTTAGCCTAGTATTCTGTCTTCTGACAGTGGCCAGTGCCAGGTGCTTCAGTGGGAATGAACAGAACAGGTATGCATCAGGTGATCCATCCCCTGTCATCCACTTGCAAGCTTCTGACAGAGGCTAGGGACACTGTGTGATGTTGCATACCTGTTTATCCTGGCTTATAGCCATTAATGGACCTATTACACAGGAAATTAATTAGTTCTTTTCTCAATACTTTTATAGATTTGGCTGTATCAACATCCCTTGGCAAAGAGTTTGACTGTGTGAAGAAGTACTTTGTTTTTGTTAATTTTAAACCTGGTGCCTGTTAATTTCATTGGGTGATGAATAGTTTTTGTGTTTTGTGAAGGAGTAAATAACATTTCCTTATTCACTTTTCCTTATTCACTTTGTCCACACCAGACAAAGATTTTATAGACCTCTATCATATCACCCATAGTAATTTCTTTTCCAAGCTGAAAAGTTCCATCCTTATTAATCTTTCCTCATATGGAAGCTATTACATGCCGCTGATCATATTTGTTGCCCTTCTCTGCACCTTTTCCAATTCTAGTATATCTTTTTTTAGATGGGAACTTTGTGCTGTATTCAAGATGTGCGTGTACCAGAGATTTATATAAAGGCATTATATATTTTATTTTCTGTATCCCTTTCCTAATAGTTTGTAACATGGTTACCCTCTTTGACTGCTCGATGTAGAGCAGCAGATGTTTTCAGAGAACTATCCGCAGTATCTCCAAAATCTTTTTCTTGAGCAGTAACAACTAATTTAGACCCTCATCATTTCATGTGTATAGTTGAGATTATTTTCCAGGATTCATTACTTTGCATTTATCAATATTGACTTTCATCTGCTGTTCCATTGCTCAGTCACCCAGTAGTGTGAGATTCCTTTGCAACTCTGCAGTCTGGTTTGGACTTGACTATCTTGAATAATTTTGTGTTGTCAGTAGATTTTGCTACCTCACCTTTTTCCAGATCATTTATGAATATGTTGAAAAGTACCGATCCCTGGAGGACACCACTATTTACCTCTCTCCATTCTGAAAACTCAGTTTTTCCCTACCCTTGTTTCCTGTGTTTTAACCAGTGGTCCAGGAGAAGACCTTCCCTCTTATTTCATGCAGACTAATTTGCTTTTGGTCTTGTATTTTGTCAAAGGCTTTCTGGGACTCTTAAGTACACTATATCCATTGGATCACCTGTGTCCACATTTCAGTGGAAATCATCATTGAAAGGAAGTATTTCTAGTGGGGTCCCACAAGAATCTGTTGTTGGTCCGGTGCTATTCAATATCTCTATCAATGGTTGAAAATATGAAATGATTGCTAATGATCTTTGCTAATGAGCCCAAAGATAGGTGGAATGGTAATGGTAGTTGGATATAAACCAATTTCTTTTAATGCAGCTAAATGCAAAACAAAGAATAGGCTATATTTACAGGAATGGAGAATGTACCTTGGAAAGCAGTTACTTGAAAAATAGGCAATCATGGTGCATAACCAACTGAACATGAGGTCTTAGCAAGATGTGGATGAGCTAATGCTCTCCTTAGATATGCAAACAGGAAAACATTAAGTAGGAATAGGGAGAGAATTTTATTTCCATATATAATGAGACTGCTATTGTTATACCATGTCTAGTCCTAATAAAGTTCAAAAAGAATATTGGAAAAATTGAGGCTTCAGAGAAGGCAAGAATTATGAGGAGTGAGAAAATTAGAATTTATTTTAGTTTGTAGAAATGCAAGTTTTAGATTGTGATTACATTATCTCTTAACAGTACGTGGAGAGAATCATATGCTAAGGACTCCTTAATTTAACAAAAGTATAACAAGACCTAATGGCTCGAAGGAGGGAAAACTATACAAATTCAAATGGGAAAATAAAAAAACTGGTTCCTTATCATTGGAACAGATTCCCAAGAGATGTATCAGATTCTAACATCACTTAGTTTTTAAATCAAGATTGGATGTCTTTCAGTGGAAGTAGTTCTGTTTCATCTGCAAATTACTGGACTTCATTCTGGAAACACATGGTCGAATTTTCTGACCAGATTTTCTTCAAATCTATGAAACTTGGACATGTGCAAGAGTTGCATATATGTCCTGTCTGTTGCTAAAGTCTTGCTTTTTTGGTAACTGAAACCCTCTTGGTGGTTCAGTTGGGTGTAAGGCTGGAATTTCTAATAAATAATCATAGTTGGGTGTAGGAGAATCTTTCAGACCTTTTGTCATAAAGGTGCTGGCATACAGTTCTTTTCTTTGAACTTCATTTTCCATTCATAGCCAGGATTTGCTATTGCCTATATCACATTCTAGTGTCAGCATGCAGGTTACATTCCCACTGCAAACTCCTTCTGATTCTTTTCCACACAATGTTTTTCATTCAGTATCAGTGGAATCTCCATCTTTGGAAACTTTTAAGGTCCAGTTAGACAAAACCCTGGCTGGGGTGATTTAGTGGGAGTAGTCCTGCTTTTAGCAGAGGGTTGGACTAGTTGACCTCATGAGGTCCCTTCCAGCCCTAAGATTCTATGATTTTACAAAGGACTTCATTAGTGTGAGAGTTAGTCAGTTGACTGGTCCAAAAATAATTGGTCAAATAGTTTAAAGTACTAATTTAGAACAATAATGAGTAAGGCTTCATGGTCTTCCTTAGATACGTATGCTTAATTACCAAGAAATGGGTTATTTAATAGAATTATTTTAACTCAAAATGTGAAACAATAAAACAAACTTCTAAAAAATGTGAGAATTACTACTCTTAACAGTGTTAGCTTAGTATTTAAATGTGAACAAAACTGAATTAAGAAAATGAAATCAACAGAATACAAATATAGCAACTTTAAGAAAGTAATTTTTAAATGTATGCTTGCTAGATAGGCATCAGGCCTACTTTTCAGGCAGTTTAATGGCTAGACATCTTTTTTCTTTTTTGGAGTGGAAATTAATTCTTGTGAATCCTCCCTCTTTCCCTCTGGTTAGTTTAGCTTGTATGCTCTTTAGGGCAGGGACTGTATCTTAATTTGTTCAATGCTCTTTAGGGCAGGGACTGTATCTTAATTTGTTCAATGTCCTTTGATGCATGGCCTTTGTATATAAATAAAGATACAGATGCATACATGCACATAATGATTGGCTGGAATCTTCTAGAACAAACAAAATACTGAGCTTTCAGTTAGTTCACCTTTTTCCCCAATAGGTGGCATTAGCATGTAGTAAAGTGAGGGATCAAAGATATTTATGTAGGCTTGCTAACAGATACCATTGGTCCAGTCAAAAAGTAGTCCTCTGCCTACATCAGGGTATTTCTTGATGTAATATTTAAGTGTTTGACCATGGTCAAATAAGTGGTCTGTTGAGCAGCTTGCCACACCTACTAGTATGCTTTGTAACTAAAAACCATTTTGCAGGCTTGGGGGTCTTCCCAACATCGGCCTTGTCACCAAAAATTCAAGTGGCTTGGGAGCTGTTAGAGATTGATATTGTATATGGACTTTCTTCTTGTCTGATGGATTGTGCTCTTCCTTTTAGGTGTCCTGAAAAATGGCTGACGATATTGATATTGAAGCAATGCTTGAGGCGCCTTACAAGAAGGTGAGAGAAAATGTGCCAGTGAGGTCTTATACTTGCCTTAATTTAGCCTTATTCATGAAACTACTGCTGAATTGTAAACTAACATCCCTGGAGCCCTCATGATTTATCTTATTGGAGATGCATTACATGTAACTTGCAAATAAATATATACTGTTAATGTAATTATATTGTGCAGTAGTTTCACTTCAGCGTGATGAATAAATGCCCATCTATCTCTCTTTGTAGACTTGCCTAACGATATCTCACCTCTACTCCCATGAATTCACCTTTGATTCCAGTGTGAACTGTCAATCATAAGGTAGTAATTGAGTGACGTATCGCTGTACCGTGGTCCCCTAGGTAAAAAAAAAAAAAAAAAAAAGACTCGCCTAAAATTGCCAGCTCCAGTTTGGTATAGCAACAAGGTGAATGCAGTGTTTTGGGAAAATAGCAGGGTTCCAAGAATAGCCTTTTCACCAGTCCATGGCAAGTAGATCTTTAAATAGTCTACTCATTGCAAGAGGCGAGTGACTATTATTTTTAACATAGAAGACTGGTGATGGTTAATCTTTTAACAGGGCAGATGGCAATGAAATGCTGAGTGAAAGAACTTACCAAAATTCTTGGATCCCTGAATAGATACATTCTTAGCAAGTAAAAGACAGTATTTCAGTCTGCAGTGTCATTCTAAAAATAGCGTTGTACTCTTCTGTTTTAGTTGTTCAATTAGGAACTACCAATTTTGACACAAAATTCTGTTAAAACTTCTGAATGACTAGAGTAGTGATGTACTTTCTTTGACCTTAACAGGCAGCAAAAGTATACTGTCTTTTTTTGTTTTTCATCAATTGGTGAGGAAAGTGTTAACATTATGCATGCATTAGCACTGGTTTCGCAAGAAATGTGTATAAACTTGAAATAATGTAGCAGTTGTATTCACGGTGTAACTGCAGTGATTAAACTATAGAATAAATATATAATAAACAGCTACTGTTAGTTTATTTTGGAGTGTTTAGCACAACCATGTGGTATCAGTTGGATGAGCATTTGTAAGCTTTAAACACATTTAGTTTTATGTAATATTTTGTAGTTACATAAAATCTTGAAGAAATAGTCATAATTTGTTGTGTCTTAGTTTAACATGGATATTTTCCATGTAACAGGTATGGAAATAGGGAATATTTAGGCTGGACTGGTGGATTTTTGATGACTTTCTTGGGAGTCGACGTTACTAAAGCAGTGTGAATCCCTGTTTGCTTCAGGGCGAGATGTGTGACAGAGGTGGCATCAAGCTCTTACAACCCTCCAACGAAAATGAGCGAAGATCTCAGGAATGACATCGGTCACAAGAAATCGATAGTGGCTGGCTGCTAGCATAGCCACTTGGGGCTTAGGCAGAGATATAGCCTTGGTACTGGTCAAAGGGATCATAGCACATGAAAAATGCTTAAACCTGAAACTTCCTCTTACATTTTATAGAAATAGCATTTAACCACTTGAGTGCTGAAATCTACAGGATAATTTACTATCTAAATCATGTAAGGAAGTATCTACAATTTCATATATTTTTAAGTGTAAATCTTGTATTTTATAATTGTATGACTTAAATGTAAACAGCAAAGTGGTTAAACATGCCTACTTAAATTTTTATAGCTTTCCATATTAAACTATAAACATGTAATTTAGTATTAAAATTTTTGTTTTGTATTTTCTTATTCCTATTCCCATTACCCTTTGACCACTTGAAATGTTACCACTTCGTCCTCACGATGTTCTTCTATCAACCCTGCTTAGGATGAGAACAAATTGAGCAGTGCCAATGGCCATGAAGAGCGCAGCAAAAAGTAAGTGTTTCTGTACAGTGTCATGTCTGGGGGACACAGTCAAGTCATCTTTGTTTTTACTTTACATGTTTGTAGTACTCCTAGAAAATCAAAAGGAGATCCTTCAGTTTTTGCTGTTCATGGCATTCTAAACAAATATGCCTACCTCCTTGTTACTTGGTAGTTCCTTGATTACACAATTGGTATCTGTGGTATGCATTTTCAGGGACTTGTGTCCTATAAAATACATCTCCAGATGACAACCCGTACTAAGCTAAAACAGGTTTAAGGGATTAAAGATAACGATAGTGTTCCTATAAGATTTTATGCAATCAGTTTCATATATTTTGGGTTAATTTTTAAAATGTAATTACATTTGTGCACTAACTGAACTTGAAGAATTTATGGATCAAGTTCTAACTATGAAAGTTCATAGAAATATGTTCATCTATGCTGGCCAGTATTGGGCTGATAGTTTAATTTCCTTTCAGCACCATACATCTTTACTTAGTATTGCATGTAAAAGCTATCCTTTTTTTTCCTAATCCAAAATAATTTACTTGTATTAAATATAACATCTTCCAGAGATAATTAAATTGTAAAAGAAAACATTGTCTTTATCTCTTCCAAAAGAGACTTATCAGTGTCAGCCTGATCAGTATCCTTGTTGACACTTTTTTTGAGCCAGTTACCATTGCCCTATATAGGCAAGGATCATGCACTCTGAGAAAAACCAAAGGAAAGTGTCCCCTACAAAATAGTCAAGCATTTAGAGTTGAACAAAAACCAAACAATTTCAAACACATTTTAATTAAATTATTTGGTACTTGGTATAGGAGAAAAGTGAAGTTTGACTCTGTTCTGAAAAGGAATTTGGAAACACTGGTGGACATGTTAAATTTTTTTTAAATGGTTTCATTGGGTTCCATGTCTGTGTTTCAAACTCTGTCAAATGTGAATAGGTCACGAGTAAAAAGATTGTTTGTTTGTTTTTTCCCCCCCCCTAATTTGCAGCTGAAACTGAGATCTGAGATTAAGTTGTATGGTGGTTTTTTATATTGCAGATATCTTCATTGCTAAAATATGTTAGGTCCTAGACAGCAGAAATTGGCTCTGCGGTTGGAACTTGGTTAACAGTTGATCGACCTAGAATAGATTCTAGCTTGCTCTCCCATAACTGTCTTGATTCAGTCAGAGTGGATGATCTTGACTAAAAGCCAGTTTTAACAGATTACAGCATAGCCCATATTGACAGTCAGCAGTACTTTGCAGGCTTGGACAGCCAGGCCTGAATCCCCTGCTGGTATGGCCATTTCTCACCTAGATGTTTCTAGTTGAGACTGATTCCCTTGGTGCTGCAGACTAGGATCCTGTTGCTGATGTCTGAGGGGTCTTGTTAATTCTGTCTGGTGACCAGGCTAGAGCACAGCTGAGGTCAGTAGTCCTTTACGTTGATGGGGCGTCCAACTTCCAGATGAACAAGCCTTCACTGTATCTATCTGGAGCTTGGCTCAACACAACGATAATGATCTCTTTTGTAAGCAAGGTGCCATTCTGTACATAAAGGACTTGCTTATTGAAGACTAGCTGCAGATAGAATGTATTGCTTGCTGGTTCATGTGTTGGGAATGGAGAAGTGTAGCAGTCCTTTGGGAGCATAACAGTATTAATGTATGCTGGAGCTAAGGATTTGACATGAGTGGAGTTTTGCCAGCTGGTGCTTGTCTGATCTACCAAACCTCTGCTGTTGCTGACTGTACAGTCACAAGAGTGAGTAAGCAACTGTGATTTGAGGCCACAGTTTGTTGATCAGTATTTTCTCACTGGACACAGAGAATGATTTCTCAAAGTTCATTTGTACATAAGATAGCATAACAGGAATTTCTCCATTCTCCTTTCTCTCTAGAGAGATAAAGGGATAGTAGCAACTCACTCTAGTCAATTTTTAAGCAACTTCAGGTACAAATATTGTTCCTGGGAGCCTTTGCCTATTTTGTGAGTATTGAAGCTAGCTTATTCTGTCTTAAAACATTTTTTTTTCCTTTGCAGTGTGCAAGACTCACCCAGACAAAAGAATAAAATCACTGACAGGGCTAGACTAATTTTCTCAGAATAGAGATTCTAAGAGAAGGTGTAAAGTTCCCTGTGGATATAGACACTACTGCCCCCACCCCCACCCAGCAAAACCCAACTACCATTCTGAAACAGTGAAACTCGCTGAACAGCAGTGTTGTCACATGTACAAAATACACTAAAAGAATTTGTAGTCTTAGTTATAACAATTTTGGTTGTTAGCTTAAGTGGTATTTTTTTATGCTCCTTTTTACATTCTGAATGACCAAACCCATTTGGTCTTCTTTTTTTATTAATGAAACCATTTACTGGGTTTTGTAATAGGTATTGGTGATGGAATGTGCTGCTCCTTTGTACTATAGTAGTGCTGTGCCAAGAGGCCTTTACATAGACCAGAGCCTCATTCCATTGCACCTTATTCACATTCATAGTAAGACAGCCCTGCCCAAGAAGCGCTTAATCATTCTGAATAGTCAAGACTGACAGAAGATGGGATGGGAAACATCATTCCAGGTGAATAAAGTGAAGGGCATAACAAGTGTGGTACCACAGGGATCAGTTCTGGATCTGGTTCTGTTCAATGATACGGGCACAGAGCAACTTAGAAAGTTTGCCGATGATACCAAGCTGGGAGAGGTTGCAATTGCTTTGGAAGATAGGATCACAATTGGACAAACTGGTGAAATGGTCTGAGGTAAATAGGATGAAATTCAATAAGGACAGATGAAAAGTACTCCACTTAGAAAAGAACAATCCACTGCACACATACAAAGTGGGCAATGACTGCCTAGGAAGGAGTACTGCAGAAAGGGATGTGCGGGTCATAGTGGACCACAAGCTAAATATGAGTCGACAGTGTACTATTGTTGCACCCCCTCTCCCCCCAAAAGCAAACATTCTGGGGTGTATTAACAGGAGTATTGTAAGACACGAGAAGTAATTCTTCTGCTCTACTCCACCCTCATTAGGCCTCAACTGGAGAATTGTGTCCAGTTCCTCATTTCAGGAAAGATGTGGACAAATTGGAGAAAGTCCAGAGAAGAGCAACAAGAATGATTAAAGGTCTGGAACGCTCGACTTATGAGGGAAGATTGAAAGAACTGGGCTTTAGTGTGAAAAAGAGGTGACTGAGAGGGGACATAAAAGGGTATGAGGGGGAGAGAGAAAAATTATTCTCAACTGCTGATGATAGAGCAAGAAGCAATGGGCTTATATTACAGCAAGTGAGGTTTAGGTTGGACATCAGGAAGAAATTCCTAACTGTCAGGGTCATTAACCACTGAAATAAGTTGCCTTGGCAGGTTGTGGAATCTCCATCATTGGAAATTTTTAAGAGCAGGTCAGACAAACATCTGTCAGGGTTGGTTTAAGAGGGTTCTTGGTCCTGCCATGAGTGCAGGGGACTGGACTCGATCTCTCGTGGTCACTTCTAGGTCTATGATTCCATGATTAATACTAAATGGAAGGGTTTTTCTGAAGTGCAAAGCGTCTGATGAAGTGAGATTTTCTCCCATGAAAGCTCATGCGATAAATAAATCTGAGTCTTTAAAAGTGCCACAGGACTCTGTTGTTTTTATGCAAATAGACTAAAATGGCTACCCCTTTGGAACTATTTTTCCCCAGTGTAATTGCTGTGTGCCATGTTCTGCATACATGTGAAGGACAGTGGGCGAATTCCCCACTGAAGGCATTTGAAATAAGCAGTCATACTCAGAAGCCACTTTTGAAAAACTACAGTTTGTACTATGAATAAAGGCTGTTTTCATTAGTTGCAGAAAGGTGAGGATGCTGCTTGAGCATATGTACTGAAAATGGTGCTTGTCTAATGTGAGCTAGTGTATTCGAGAGGGAGGGGAGGGGAGTAGAAGTGATGGGTGCATTGCCTCTCAGTGTTCAGGAATTCCAAAGGGGTAGCCGTGTTAGTCTATTGTAGAAAGACAACAGAGTCCTGGGGCACTTTTAAAGACTAACAGATTTATTTATCGCATGAGCTTTCATGGGAGAAAATCCCACTTTGTCAGACGCTTTGAAGATAGGAAAGTTACAGAGTGGGAGGAAATTAAATGCAGGGGAGTGTATGACATAGCATCAGGTCAGGCTGTAACAGCAAATCAAAATAGGTGTTAGGATTCAAACACTGGGGAACAGCACATAGAGGAGGGGGAGGTCAAATCACTTGTAATGTGAGAAAAATCCATAGTCCCTGTTTAACCCCAAGACAACTGAGTCAAATTTGCATATAAGTTCAAGTTCTGCAGTCTCTCTTTGAAGCTGTGATTTATTATTCATCTGTTTCAACACAGCTATTAACAAGTCGTCAATGGAGTGAGCAGGGAGATTGAAGTGTTCCCCTATTGGTTTTGTAGTGTTGAAATTTCTGATGTCAGATTTGTGTCCATTTATTCTTTGGTGCAGAGACTGTCCTGTTTGTCCAATATATAAGGCAGAGGGGCATTTCCAGCACATGATGGCATAAATCACATTGGTGGATGAGCAGGTGAACGAGCCCTTGATGGAGTAGGTGGCTTGATTAGGCCCTGTGATGGTCACCTATTTTGATTTGCTGTTACAGCCTGACCTGATGCTATGTCATACACTCCCCTGCATTTAATTTCCTCCCACTCTGACGAAGTGGGATTTTTCTCCCACGAAAGCTCATGCGATAAATAACTTTAAAAGTGCCACAGGACTCTGTTGTCTTTGTTCAGGAATGTTATTCTGTTTGCGGGGGGGGGGAGGGGAGGGGGGGGGGGGTTTGTGTGAAGTCTTCTTGCATTAGGAAATTGAAAAATTAAACAGGAACATTTGTTACTGTTAGGAATTCTCTCTGAGTCAGATAATTTGTTGGTGACCCATAAAATGTAGGTAAGGAACTTGGTGGAAGAGAGGATGAAAGAATTGAGGCGTAATTTGAATCTTCTGAGGTTTACCTCCAAGGTTTACATCTTGCTCCCAGTAACAAAACACTATTTTGCCAGATTAGAATAATTTATAATAAATCATCATTGGTCACCCTTCTCTGGAGACACTCTAGCATTTTTGTTAAAACAAAGAAACAGCTAGTTCCACCAAATTACATGAAAGAGGGGATTGGGTAGGCAAGTTTCTTGTTAGTGACAGAGTAAGAGGAGAATCCCAAATAAATTTATTTGTACTAAAAACACTGTCAACCAAAAAAACCCACACTTCCTTTCATCTGATTTTATTTAACACCTAAGATTATTGTAAATTAAAGATTAAAGCTTTTCTGCTCTTTCATTGTATTTTGTGCATATGGCAGTGTCTTGCATATAGCTAGCTTCACTGTTTTGGGGGTGCAGGGTCGGGGTGTGTAGTGTGTTGGGTTTTTTTGAGTGGTTAATTGCTCTGAGATTCCATTGTTAAGATTGAAGTTAATTCCCTGACCTTGTTCATAAAGTGTCTTGAGATCCACTGATGAAGAGTGCTGTTTGAGAGCTGGGTATTACTTTAACACATCTTTGGCTCTTTCTATATAAAATCATTTTATAGTAATAGATTTATCTGGATGATATTCAGAGATTCCTGTTTTGGGATGGGTTAGTTTCTGGGGAAGTGAAGGAAAGGAAAGTAGATGGGAGGGGAGCTTTAGTAAAGAGCATTGCTCTTGGTATAAATGGTTTTTTAAAAAAATCTGGCTTTTTTTTTTCTGAATCTAGTGCTCTGTGGGTACTTAGGATGCTGGGGGAGTGGAGAGGAAGAACAGAGGTAAGAAAAGTCCAGGAAGGATTAGGGATATCATGGAGAGAAGGGCAGGGCTGGGAGTGGTGGATGAGGCATGGCTAGCTCTAGAAGGGGATGCTAGGAGCAAAGGGATGGGTGTTTCTGTGTATCTTACTTGGCAAAGCCTGCTTCAGAGTTTGGAGTTCATAAAGTGAAATAGCGGGACTATAAATAGTTTGTGGGAAAGTTGTTAATGTGTAGAATTTCATAAACGTTTAATTTTTGTAAGTAATTTCTATATACCTTTTGCTGTGTCCTCCAATTTCTATCTTGGCTATTTACCAATAAAGTTTTATATTTAAGGGTAGTATAATTCTTATGTTTTGATTATTGACAATAGAACAAGGGTGAAGAACATTTTCAGTAGGAACACTATTGTAAAAATCCCAAATTATAACAGGGAGTGTCAGGAAGACTACTTGAAACACTTTAGAATAACATATTGGATGAAATAACATTTGGTTAAGTTATAGTTATTTTGATCACATCTGCCAAGAAGGATTGGTTGTTCAGTAGGCATCAGTTTTTGTAGAATCATAAAAATGTAGAACTGGAAGGGACCTCAAGAGGCCATCAAGTCCAGCCCCCTGGGCTGAGGCAGGACCAATAAAATCTAGGCTATCCCTGACAGGTGTTCATCTCACCCATTCTTAAAAATCTGCCATGGTGGTTAATTCCACAACTTCCCTGAGAGACCTATTCTGGAGTTTAACTGTGCTTATTGTTTTTCCTAATACCTAATTTAAATCTCCCTTACTGCAGATTAAGTCTATTATTTCTTGTTCTGCCATCAGTGCCATAAAGAACAGCTGCTCACTGATGATTTTGTAAGCTTTACCATATTGAAGATTATCAGGCCCCCCATCAGTCATTTTTTTCGCAAGACTAACCATGAACAATTTTTTAACCTTTCCTCGTAGGTCAGATTTTAAGACTTTTATCACTTCTGTTCTCGGAACTCTCTCCAGTTTGTTCACAGCTTTGTGTGACATCTAGAACTGGACAGTGTATCCTAGCTGAAGTCTCACTAGTGCCAGCTAGAGCTGAACATATACCTTGTTTTTCATACAGCATTCCTGTTAATGTGTCCCATAATGGTATTACTCTTTTACACAGCTGCATCACAGTTTGCTCATATTCAATTTGTGATTCATTCTCCTCCCTCCCCCCCGATCTCTTTCAGCAGTACTACCACCTAGGTCCTAGCCAGTTATTCCCCACTGTGTAGTTGTGTATTTGATTTCAATTTAAGGGAACTACTTTGCACTTATCTTTATTGAATTTCATTGTGTTGAATTCAGATCAGTTCTCTAGTTTGTCGAGGTTGTTTTGAATTCTAACCCTGTTCTCCAGAGTGCTTCCAAACCCTCTTTTGCTGGTGTCCTTGGCAAATTTTATAAGCTCACGTTCTGTACTTTTATCAGAGTAATTCTTATGAATACTGAATAGTAACCAACAGGATTGACAGTGTACCAATTATTTCTTGAGTAGTTTTTTCTATCAGTTGTGCACCCACCTTATAGTGTCATCTGGAGTTAGACCACATTTTCATATTTCACTTATTAGATTGTCATGTGGAACTGCTTATCAGAAGCCATACTAAAATTAAGCTATTGCATCTTTTTCTCCCCTCCATCCAGTAGGTTGGTTTGGCATGATTACTTCATAACACATTCACACCTGTCCTAGTAACACTATTATCTTTTAGGTGCTCACAGATGGTTTAATTTATTTCCATATCGTTTCAGGATCAAATTTAGAATGGCTGGCCAATAATTCCCTGGGTCCTCTTTGTTTCCCTTTTTAAAGCTAGGTCCTATATTTGCCTTTCTCTAGTCTTCTTGGATGTCATGAATCCTGCACATGTTCCTGAAGATGATTGCTGATGGTTCCAGAATTGCTTTAGCTAGTTCCTAGTGCCCTAGGATGAATTTCATGATGCCCTGCCCACTTGAATACATCTAACATATCTAAATAGTCTTTACCCTGTTCTTTGCCTGGTCTGGCTTGCAGTCCTTCCAGTTGTGAATTGTCTTGAGTATCTGGTAACAATCTATTTAGTGAAAACTGAAGCAAAATATGCATTAAACACCTCATCCATCTTGATGTCATAAATCATTAGCTCTCCTTCCTTGCTAAGTAGAGGACCTACAATTTTTTTCTTTTGCTCCTAATGTATTTAAAGAACTTCTTACTGTCATGTATGTTCCTGGTTAGGTGCAACTCGTTTTGTGCTTTAGCATTTGGGATTTTTATTCCTTCAAGCTTGTTCTTTTCTACTCCCCTTTGACAATTTAGTTCATGTTTATACTTCTTTGTATGATTCCTTTTTAGTTTTCAGGTCATTAAAGAACCATTAATGAGCCATACTATATTGGCCTTTTACTGTTCTTCCCAGTTTTCCTCAACTCAGAACAGTTTGCAGTTATGCTTTTAATATTGCATCGGTGAAGTGGGTTGCAGTCCGTGAAAGTTTATGCCCAAAGAAATTTGTTAGCCTTTAAGGTGTCACGGGACTTACGTTGTTTTTGCTATATACAGACTAACGCGGCAACCCCTCTGGAGCTTTTAATATTGCCTCCTTGAAAAGCTACCCAGCTTCTCCTCTTTCCCTTAGATTTTCCTCTTATTGGACTTTATTTCCCACATCTGACTTCAATAAAGTCTGCTTTTTTTAAAGTCTATTCTCCTTATTCTGCTGCTCGCTCTCTCTCTCCTCCTCTACCTTAGATCGTGAATCATCGTTTCATGATCTATTTAACCAAATTGTCTTACATCTTCAGATTCACAACCAAGTTCTCCATGTTGGTCAGAATCAATTCTAAAATATCTGGCCTCTGATTACTTCCTACACTTTCTGAAACAAGTACTTACTGGAAATTTTGTGTGTTGCCATATCTGGGATATAACTGTTTTTGCAGAAGTATATCATCCATCTCTTCTGCTTCGGTGATCTCTAGTTAAACCAAGTCTTTCAGCTGGCTTTCTTCTCACTTCTTTCTTGCCCTCAGAACAAGTGTTGATCTACAATACCATACCTCCTCCCTTTTTTCTCTGCCTGTCCTTCCTGCACAAACTAGTCATGGCATTTATCCCACTAAATCTCTGATGCCAGTTAAATCATAATTTAGCATATGTACTAATACTTCCAGTTCTCCTGTTTATTCCCATGCTCTTTGCATTTGCGTATAGACATTTTAGATGCATAATATTTTGGTCTTGCGGTCATGGTAGTTCAAGAGTTAAGAACTCAAGTATGTGTGAGCAATGCTCCTAATTAAATCCAGTTCATTAAAGAATTTTAGGACAAGTAAGGCACCTTTGCAATGAATTTTATATTCAAATTTCAATTCTTTTATTTTCTTGTAATTGTAACTTTTAGACCTTTTTCCTCCACCTCCCCCAACCTTTAATGTATATTCATTGATTTGAGTTAAGCATAAATGGGTGTATCTCTCTTGGTTCAGTTGGGAATCTTATCTCAGCCTAAGTGACAAATCAATTGTTGATGTGACTGGCATAAAAGTTCAAGTGATCTAAGTGGATGCTGGCTCAGAAGCACAGGCTGTTGCTATCAGACTGGTGTTTTGGTTCACACCCAAATATTTGGTGCACTGCTTATGGTGATGCTGTTTGGAAAATCTGTGTTTGGGAAAGTGATTAAATTAGTTCAGATGATGGTTTACATTAGGCAGTGATTATACTAGACACATCCATCTTAGTCACCTATTGAGGTCGATTCCCTAGCAGAAGTCTGAGCTGCTCTCTGGCTCAACTCCAACAGCAGTAAAAGCATATTGTTTTAACTCAGTGCATCTGTTGGTGTGTAGTATAAATAATAAATACCTTGAACAATCTTCTCCATTCTTCCAGCAGAGAAGGAAATAGAGGAGAAAGACTCGTGCTGCCTTGGAACCTGCAGATGAACAAAAGTGTTGCTAAATGTCAACACACCATTGCCAAAAGTTTACTGAGTTCATGTAGCTTCTGACTAGTATGACAGCATCAAATTGTGTCAAACATCCAGTTAATGCATTTATCTAGTGTTGTTCGGTATATGTGGTATACTGAATTATGTTCACTTGTGAGGCTGCTTCACAATGAAATGACTGCAAGGTTTTTAATGGTCAAAATTGTCAGATATTCTTGATCAAATAATAACTTGTTTTTCTCAAATAAGGTAGCAGGCACCTGTGCAATTCAATAATGACCTGGAAAAGGGAGTTTGAAGATGATATAAAATTATTCAAAATAGTTAACGCCAGAGCAAACTGTGAGGTGTTAGAGGGATTTCACAAAACTGGGTGAATGGGCAGCAAAATAGCAGATGAAATTCAATATTGATAAATGTAAAGTAATGCATGTTGGAAGAAATCCAACTGTCTGAGTTCTAAACTAGCTTTCACAAGGAGAGTTACCTTAGTTTGAAAACATCTATTCATAGCACAATAGGAGTTATAATTGTATATTAGGAACTATTAGAAAAAGGATAAAAAATATCCTAGTGCCACTATATAAATCCATGATGTGCCCACACCGGAATACTGTGTGCAGTTCTGGTTGCTCCATCTCAAAAAGAGTATAGTGGAACTGGGAAAGGTACTGAGAAAGGTGACCAACGATTGGGGTTGTGGAATGACTTTTATATGAGGACACGCAAGTGTAGGACTTTTAAGCTTAGACAAGAAATGGCTAAAGGAGGCATATGACAGAGGTCTTTGAAATGTTGAATGGGCTGGAAAAAGTGAATGGAGAAGTATCATTTATCTTGCCCCACAGTACAAAATCATGGGGTCACCTGATGAAATAAATAGGCACCAGCTTTTCAACAAATAAGAGAAAATACTTTTTCACACAGCATGCAGTGCAACTAACTTGTGGAACTTGATGTCCTGGGATGTTGTGATGGTCAAAAGTATAAGCGGGTTCCAAAAAAGGATTAGCTAGTCAGTGATGGACCTATTCTCCATGAATCTATTGACCAAAGATAGTTGGGAATAGAACTCCATGCTCAGGATAGCTGTGAGCCTCTGACTCAGGTCTTCCACTCCTGGCAACAAAGTGGCTCACTCCATAATTGCTCTGTGCTGTATACTCCCCTTGAAGCTTTGGTATGGGCCACTGTCAGAGATAGTTTGACCCAGTATTTTGAGTTAGTGGTGACAAAAATGCCTCAGGAATTAACCTGTATAACCCCATTTTGGTTCATTTTTCTGCTTACCTTGTCTCTATCTAGTTGCCGGTAATCTTTTTGGAGGAGGAACTATGACCTCTTCAACATATAGGAATAAGAATTACTACAGACTTTTTGTTGCCTCATATTGTGAATGCAGGAAAAAGTTGGCACCAAACACAACGTCTTCTGCCAACTGTGGGAAGGCTTCCTGGCATCTCAAAAAATGGGGAGTTGTCTTGATTTTTATATATGGTCTCTGTATTGTATGACAACTTTGTTAGATTCCTGTATTTTCTATAAAATGATGAGGAAAATTGGGCTTATCGGAATCTATATTCCAGGGTATTATGTACTGTAGAAATGTATTTGGTAGGAAAATTGAAGGAGAGAGGGAATTAATGTTTTTGAATGCAAGTAAAATGGAATTTAATTCATCCTGAAGTGCTCATGACCCCATCACCATAGCATGAGTGCCTCTTAAGTTTTCAAAAATAGAAATATTTTCCTTTCCAATTTACAGGAGGAAAAGATTGATTGTTACAGTTTTTAGTGTGTTTGGAGAGCGTATTGAGGGAAAGTTATGCCCAGGAAATGGGTATTGTGTTTAATTTTGAAAGCATTTGTGCCTGTGGTTCTCTTATGGAAATAAGTTCCATTATCTCGCTCCTGTGAAAGTTTCCTTGCACTGACAAGTGCATATTGACAGTTCCATTAATCCTCTGCTGGTACAGCTATTACCACAGGTGATACTGGAGAGAAAGGGAAGATCTTTTGGGGGAGATCAGTGTAATGGAAGACTATCAAAACAGTGAAATTGAACTGGATCTTGTTGGTTGGGGAGCCAGTGACACATGGAACATCAACTCTAACAGCATCTCACTACGTAGATGGGGTAATGTGTGGTGAACCATTTTGAAATTTATTAGGACCTGTGACTTCATTCCTAACAACAAGTTGCAGCAGTCACTACTGTGGATCACATTAGTAGTTTGGAGTCAATTTTCTGCTTGTTCATAGATGGAAGTGACTTTTGTTGACTTAGCCGTTCATTAGCGCTGCAGGTAAGGCACCCAAACTGAGATAAATATCTGAGGTTGAATGCTGTGATACTGGCGAATGTTATAAGAATGGAATTCTTCATAGTGCTTCGCTCTTCCTACCTTCTCACTTCAGTGTTAGCTTTGTTCAGCTTTAGCCCGTTGGTCTACATCCAGGGGCTGAATTTTCGCAAAATGGAAAAAGCTAAGAGGTTTTACTGTTTGTCTGTTGTAAAGGAGTTGATGAGCTAGGCATTGCTGTCTCTTCAGTTACTGTTTTCTCATCAGCTCTGTGAATGGTTTCATGAACACATTAAAAAGGTTGTATTGTGGGAGAGTGTAATGACTGAGATATAACTAGTTTTAAAAGAACATCATGGACTTAAAGCAGTAATTTCTAAAAAATGTTCATGTTGCATCTTTTGAAATACTGTTTTTCTAATTGTTGGGCCTCCTAATGACGTCTTTCTTCTGTTGCTATTGTGAAATAGCCTGCGGGGTTTTGCAATGCTCAAACAGAAAGCCTTTAAAAAATAATAATTTTATTTTGTTAGAACTTGTAACAATAAGATTTTTATTTTAGTTGGTGTCCCTTTAAAACACCATATCTGTTACTTGCCGTATTCTTGTAGATTTGGCAGCCCCAGGATATTAGAGACACAGGGTAGGTGAAGTAATAGCTTTTATTGGACCAAATTCTGTTCCTGAGACCCCCAAGGTTACTCAGAGCTCTTCTCGGGTCAGGGAAACCTACTCTGTCAGATCTAAGGGTTTGTCTGCACTTGGAGGGGGGAGAGGGAGCAAGCTTTTAAGACTTGGGGTGGGGGAGGACCCTCACCTGATACAAGGATGGACGTAGCACTGTCTATCCTTGTGCTTATGCCGGCAAAATGTATGTAGTTCAAGGTTTTGTGGGGTTTTTCCACACCAAACAAAGGTTTTGCCAGTATAACCACAAGTGTAGACAAGCCCTTAATACATGATGGAACAGATTGTTTAGCATCAGTTGTTGACACATTTCAGGATGAAATGGCCTGTTAACACCCCTTCAGTCATAAGGTGGGAAAAAGGGGGGAGCTGTTGGTGAGTTATAGATCATTGTAATAAACCATAAAACCAGTGTCTATTCAGTCCATGATTTTTAGATTCTAGCAAAGTTACAAATTTAAATTCCTAGGCTCATCTTTGAAAGTGTTGTGCAGGTTTCCTCACATCATTAAGGACCGATGTTTGCTGTTGAGATAAGAGGCATCAGTAGCTAGACTGTCGCACTAAGTTTCTGCACTTTTCAGTAGCCAAACACATGGAAAGGATCGAATTGTGTGGTAATCTTATTGTTGCACTCCGTTTAGACCATACATGTTTTGCTGGGGCTCTGTTTACGGTGATATTCTTTTAGAAACATCACAACTATTTTAGCGTATAAGCAATGAACAGTTTCATATGTGTGGAATGTAAATAGCTCTTCTGGAATTCTGTAGTTAATAGAACTGAAAACGGTTGCATGTCATTGCTGTTACAGTAGTGCTGCAGAATTCCAGCATAGCTGTCAGGATAAAAGAAAATGAGCAATTGTTTGTCCCGCTTTTGGCTTGGTTTCTGTGGGGATTTTTCCTATGAACAGTCAGCCCCACTAGATGCCTTTCATCTTCATAGCTGTTGAAAGCTTGGATGTTTCTTGAAGATATTATTTCAGCATAATAATTGAAGTGTTGAATTTAATATGTATTATTTTACACTGAGCCCCATCACTATATTTGAAAGCTTAGTATTTAAGATCTACAAAGCCAAATAAAATAAGCAAGAGCATGAAATCAGCGAGCTTTCATGCTCAGATTTTAAGAGTTCTAAATTGATCTCTTTTGTTAATGGCTGATCAAGAGTCTTGTGTGAATAGAAACTGATAATGTCACACTTTCTCTGCTGCTATTTGTGGCCTCACAGATTTAGGAAATAAAATTAGTATATTGCTTGTTTGTGGAGAAGACTGACTAATGAGCTGAGGAAAGGTAATGAGTAATGATGGAAGCCAACACTGAAGTTTCTTTACCCCATAACATAAGCTGTGTTTTCTTAGGAGAAAAAAGAGCAAGAGCAGAAGTCGCAGTCATGACAGAAAGAGGAGCAGAAGTAAGGAACGCAAACGAAGCCGTGATCGTGAGAGAAAAAAGAGCAAAAGTCGGGAAAGGAAACGCAGCAGAAGCAAAGAACGCAGACGTAGCCGTTCTAGAAGTAGAGAACGCAGATTCAGAGGCCGCTATAGAAGCCCATAGTAAGTTATTTTAATGTACAATTGAGCATGTTTCACATCAATATTGTAAAAACTTTAACTGAAATACGGAATTTCTAAACTACTTAGTTTACCTCTTACTTTGAACAAATGTTCAATATAATAGTGTGGTTTACAAAGAAGTAAGGAGAACAGTGGAAAAAATGGAATACATTTGTTACCTCTTCACTAATTTTGTTTTTATCCTAAACTACAACCAAATATGCCATACTGAGGTTACATTGAACTAAATATTTATAGAGAAACAAGTAGCATAAAGTCAAAATATAACTGTAGTTAGGATTAGGATGAAAAGAAATTCAGAGTCCTAGTAAAAGATACTTGGTAGTTAAAGCAGGTTATGTTGTAGGTTTAACCATTAAAAATTGGATGATCATTTCCCCTGGGTTGCAGATTCTTAAGTCTATTGATATTACTTCTGAAAAGAGACTTTAGAATTTACAAAAACCAATTTAAGACTACCTTCTTCCTGCTGGGCTTGCATCAGGCGTTAACTAACAAACTGTATTCCCAGAGTTTTGCTGACATCGCTGATGCTGGCGCACAAAGCAGGAAGTAAACAGAGGTATGTAGAAAAAAATGGACAAAACTGTTCCAGAAAGAAGATACCATAGTTGGTAGCTAAGGACTACTTGTTAAATGAAAAAGTTATTTACAAGCAATGGAGGATATGTTTTCAAAGTGTTTCTAATCAATTTTTTAATTTAGCTGTGATCTTTTTGGATGATGGCACTCCGTGGCATGATGTAGTTAATGGCAGATGACAGTGTCTTCTCAATAGAGTTGCTTATTTATGTGGTGTGTTAAAGCCTCTGATTTACATATATGTATATGAAGATCTCATATTAAACTTTTTATAGGAAAATAGAGGATCCCTGGAGTGAACAAATGATAACCGTTTCTTAATATGTGTGTCAAACTAATATTCGAGAGACAGCAATACAAATATAAGTAGTGCTACATCTGGGCCCATGTACCGATTGAAAAAGCACCAAGGAAGTCCGTAAGAATTAGGTTGGCAGGATGTTGTATTTCTCCTAGTCATGTACTGAATTGATAACAATCTGTTCTCTTTTTTTACTTTAGTTCTGGTCCAAAATTCAACAGTGCTATCAGAGGGAAGATTGGACTGCCTCACAGCATCAAATTAAGGTTTCTGAGCTTTCTATTTTTGTGGGTAGTTAAGTAGCTTAATTTTTAGTAGACATCTTGTACTTTTTAAATAAACATTAAAAAAATATTTACTATGTTACAGCAGACGGCGCTCCAGAAGCAAAAGTCCATTCAGAAAAGACAAGAGCCCTGTTAGGTAGCTATTTTCATATTACTGTTTAACTTGAAATTAGTCATGTTATGCTGGATGTCATATGAAATGCTGCTGAACTTTAAACCGTGCAGTTATTTTCTGTGCAAGATGGATTTAGGATTGACAGGTTCCAAATCAATATAGGTATCCATGCTGCTTGGTATGGAAAGGAGCAGTCGGGTGAGGGGTGGAATCTATAATGAGTCTGGTGATGGAATATCCAGACAATTTAAAAATTCAGAATTATTGTAAACATCTTGTTCATAGCTGCAAAGTAATTGTGCATAAATTATGCCTCGCTTTACTGCTTAAGACTCTTTGAATTACATTATAGCTTGCCCAGTTGAAATTGGTTCACTTTTCTTGGGAATCTCATTTGTGAGAGAGAAAAATTACTACTTTGGTCATCTAGTCAATTACCTTGTAGATGTGTGGTTTCTCTCTACAGTATCTGTTTTTATGTTGCATTCAGTGTGGCTGGGTGACTGTTTCCCAGTCTAACGCAGCTTGCTCTTAAGGAGGGTTTTCCTGATACTTACTGTCTTCATTTTTTGCTTACTGGCATATTTGAATCCAAATGTATCGGTAGCATTAAATTGAAAGTTCAACTTGAGTGTTTGAAAATTAGATTAATGCAGAGGTGTCAAATGATGTGGACCAGATCTGTCCCATATAAAGTATTTGCAGCCTGTCTGGCTTAGCCATATTCTTCAGAATCCAAGTTTTTATTCTTAAAAAAGGTAGTACAGTCCTACCTTACACCGCACTTCTTGACACGCAATCCCTGCTATTAAAAAGTGGTACTAGGACATGTGACTACAGTAACTATTATATTATATTATATTATATAATAGTTATTTAGTTAGCACTTTGTGGTGTTAAAGCTTCTTCCCTTTGCATCTTCTGGTTTTTTTAACTTCTGGTGATAACTAATGCTAAAATTACTAAAATATTAAATGACCAAGTTTAAGCATCGGGGACTTTCTGTGTACGGACGTCAGTGAACTTGTGTAAATGGGCACATAGCCAGCTAGGACTCTTACTCTGAAATCTAGGCCATAGTCGCTTACATCTCTTTTTAGCGATATTGGATAAAATTAGGTCCCTAGATGATGTGGCTATTGCTTTTGCCTGTTTAAGAATTGAACAGGTAGTCTGTGATGAAACATCCTATTTCGTTGCTCTGTTCTTCACCCCTCCCTCAACTTACTTTCTCCATCTTTTGCCCCAGAGAGGTTACAGTATTTATGCAGTGGCTGGCACAATGGGGACCTGACATGGTTGAGCCTTCTATGCAGTACTGCAGTATCAACCTGGAAAAGAGGGGGGTGGGAAGCACTTGTTTGTTAATAAAGTACTGAGCCCCACCCATTTAAAGTCAGTGGGAGTTCTTGTTTGTACATCTGAAAATCAATTTAAAGGACTAACTTTAGGTTCTTGTTTAAAATATTGACCCATAACTTTAAAAAAAAATTAATGTAGATATTTTGACTTGTCACATTTAAATGACAGATATATAAAATTCTGCATTTTGCTCAAACTGTCAGTTGCCCTAAATCAGAACCAAGTAACTAACGACTAAGTTTTCCTTTGTTTCAGAGAGCCAATTGATAATTTGACTCCTGAAGAGAGAGATGCTCGAACAGTGTTCTGTATGCAATTGGCTGCAAGAATTCGGCCAAGAGACTTGGAAGAATTTTTCTCTACTGTAGGAAAGGTAATTGAGGGTGGGTTAAATGAACCTAAATATTGTTTGAGCTCCGTATCAGTGACTCTTAAAGTTCTCTACAGAGCTTCATTATTGGAAGTAGCTAGGGGGCCACAAGAAGCTAATGCAGGCTCTCTGCATGTTAAGTTTGTATTATAGACTCATAGACTTTAAGGTCAGAAGGGACCAGTACGATCATCTAGTCTGACCTCCTGCAAAATGCAGGCCTCAAGACCTCACCCACCCACTCCTGCAATAGGCCACCAACCTATGACTGAGTTATTTACCTCCTTAAATCATGATTTAAGGACTTAAGATACAGAGAATTCACTGGTAGGTGAACCATGCCCTGTGCTACAGAGGAAGGCGAAAAACCCCCAGAGCCCAGGCCAATCAGCCCTGGGGGAAAATTCCTTCCCGACCCCAAGGTGTTCAAGGTGGGAGTTTCCTACTGGGACCGGTTTGCAAAATCAAAGCTTCAGCTTCTGGAACTTGCCTTTGTCATACATTTGTACAGCAACCACTGCAGTTGATTAGGTCCTCATACTTTTGCGATTAGAAAGTAAGATTAGTTATCTTTGCATGTGGGTCTACAGCATATGATGGAATTCTGAGTTTAGTTCCTTTTTAATATGGCTATGCTGGTGAGCTGTGAAAGATTGTAGAGTCACAAGACCTTTGACAAACTAGAATCTTACAACCCTTTTTTCCTAACTACCTTAAGTTTTATGTCAAAATTATGATATTCAAAAGATTTGCATGATGCTACCTTTTGGGATGTATTGGTTTAGAGTAAGGTGACTATGTAGTCTGTAGAGTTAGGGCACAGTTAAGAGATCATTAAACGTCTTGTAATAAGTCAAAGAATGGCTAACTCCCTGTACACGTTCATGAATTTTGGAGTCCCACAGTGTCTATGAAAGAGTTACTTGTACTAAATAGAGATTAATGATAAACCTGACCTTTTCGTTCTCGTTTTTTTTTTGTAGGTGCGCGATGTGCGGATGATCTCGGATAGAAATTCCAGGCGTTCCAAGGGAATTGCTTATGTAGAATTTGTTGATGTTAGTTCAGTTCCTCTGGCAATAGGACTAACTGGACAGCGTGTCCTGGGAGTACCAATCATAGTACAAGCATCACAGGTAAGTTGTGAATTATGTCACGTTTATTGCAGTGCACACTGCTTGATGGAGGTAATATATGTACCCTTGAAGCACTGTTGACTTCAGTGAGACTTACTTGATTTATAGAGATTTACATCCCATTTCAAAATTGATTTCTCTTCATATTCATGCCAAAGTTGTACTGAAATTGTCTTATGGTTAAGTAATTGAAAATTGAGTTATAATTGAATCATTTATGTAACCTTAACAGAAGGGGTTGCTTTGGTTTTAATAAATATTCCCAGACCAAGAAAACTGAGTCTAAATAAAACTAGATATTTCAATACAAGGTGAAATGCAGAACGTAGGAGAGGGAATTAATGCTAATTAATGTTAAATGACTAATACAAAAGTAATGTGCTTATTTTACATGTTGAAGAGATCATGTGTATTTAACAAGCAAAGTGCATTCTTTTCTTGTGAAACAAGTACTCTATATCAGTTCATTCCTTCTGTTTGAAACACATTTGTAGTTCTAGTCGAGAGTGTGGTCTTACAACTTAAATGCTATGAAATTAGCCTGCTTACAGATCATTTTTACTGAGAGTTACGGGGTTTGCACTTTTTAGTGAGTTTACTATGTTTGGTAGGTTTTGGTTTGTGGGGGTTTTTTGTTTGGTTTGATTTTACTTAGGCTTTTACAGACAACGGCAATTTTGTTTTCCCTAGGCAGAGAAAAACAGAGCAGCAGCAATGGCTAATAATCTACAGAAGGGCAGTGCCGGGCCCATGAGACTGTATGTAGGATCGTTACACTTCAACATAACTGAAGATATGCTTCGTGGAATCTTTGAACCGTTTGGCCGGGTAAGTTCCTTCTGATAACAGATGTTATGAAATGCATGTTGCAGTTACTGTTGTTTTTAGATCCTGTTTCATGTAATAAATGCAGAGGACTGAATGAGCATCCTCATTGAATATCAATTTCATGGCTACAAAATGTTTCTCTTCCTGTTATATGTATGTGGGTGTTTGAATCCAGTAGGGTTTAAGTATTGATTCTATTTGAAAAAAAATTGTATTAAAATTAACATTGAGATTTTCAGTAATACTCAACCATTTTTTATTGAACAGGTAGGTGTAATGTTTGAGAGATGAGAATTCAGAGACTAACATGTCAAGCTAAGTTCCAAAGGGGCAGCTGTGTTAGTCTAGTTTAGCAAGACAAACAAAGAGTCCTGTGGCATTTTTAAAGACTAATAAATTTAACAAAGCTCATGCGATACATTTGTTAGTCTTTAAAAGTGCCACCAGACTCCTTGTTTCTTCTGTCAGGCTAAGAGTAGGTGACACACTTTAATGTTAAAGGAATTCTGTGTACTTAAAAAAACTAGCTATGGTTTATCCCATCTTGTGCATGAATAAGAGATACTTCCTTCCTTTGGTAAGGGGATTTGGTTACATAGCTTCATGTGATAATCTGGCTTTTCCAGCAGTGCTTTTGCATTCCAAGCAAATGTGCTTTCCACTTTTGAGGCAAATGTTTCCTTTTGTGACCTTTTTGGATGATGATGGTTGAGTCAGGAATATCCTTTTGAGCTGTGAAATCTCAAATGCTGCAGCAGTCTATTCCCGTACATACCAAACGAATCCGTAGCTCACAGATGTCCTGTCAGCCACTTACTCCAGAGTTCTAAAATATGTATATAAATCTCTTCAGATGCTTTCTGCTTTGTAGCTAACAGCTTGAATGAGGTGGTCTTGGATTCCATTTGTCTGGATGCTCCTCCGTCCTGACTCAAAAATTCCTGTGTTCTCCCCTATACAGAAAAGAGAACTTTTCACCTCACCTCCAGTGAGATACAGATCCAACAAAACAAAATACTAGCAGAAGTCGTACTAAATCTAATCCTAGGCTTTGTCTTAGACAGAGAAAAGTAGATTATAATCGACTTTCTGTGATGTCTAGAGACCTGTGTAGGAGAATATTCTGTTTTAGTCAAATGTCTCTGTTTAGTGTGGAGGGAGTACTGGAAGTGAGGAGCTTAGGTAAGGATTTCCTCATGGTCTGCATTTGTAGAAGAGGGCAAACGCTTTGCTCGTCATCCTGTTTTAGTTGCTAACCGACACTTTATAACCCCATCCCTGCAGATCAGGCATCTTTGCTTGCAACCATGGAAGACTTGTCATTTTCCTCTCCCTCCTTAAATCCTTTTCTCCTCCACTTCCTACCCCTTTCTCCCCCTCCATTCTGGATTTTGCTGATTTCCCCCCCCCCCCCCCACAACAAGTTTTAGAAATCCGATAAGACCTCTTCTGATTTATTTCTCCTGCCTTTTCTGTCAGTGCTGAAGCTGAGATCTTCTACCTTAATTGCTTCTACCTCTCATCTTTTCTCCTGACCTTCCTTGCCCGTATTCTCATCCCTCTCACCTTTCTCTGATTCTTCCTCTTGTAATACAAACCTGCTTTAATCTTTCTCACCGTAAACTCACCTTTGATCCCATTTTGTCTCCAGCTGTCAGCCAGTGTGATCCTAAAACAGCATGACAGAAATTCCAAGGCAGGTGTAATATATGAAACATCAGGCTCTTCTGAATTAACTATTTCAAATTGAACACATCTCTTTAAGATAGTTTCTGTGAATTTTCTTTATTTATTTTCATACCAACATATATAACATAATTTTATAGGAAAGGTTCTTGCTAATACTAATAAAATGATATTTAAACAAATTATTGAAATTAACAAGTAAAATATTGAATTTGAAATTGAGTACTTTTTAGGCAAAAACTCCTGTCTTCATTCCATACTAGTTCATAACTATAACCTTCTAGTTAAAGTTCTCAATGTACAAATTTTTGCTGAATCTTTGAATATCACTAAGATAAGTAGGGTATTGCGTGGATTATGCAACAGAGCTGTCACTGTCGCTTGGCACACATGAATTCAAGTTTCAGATGGATATGTTTGTGACTATTAAACAAATGTCTGCAATTACCTAGTACAGTTTGTGTCTTGTATTTAAAAAATAAGACTACATGTTATTTGCAGCGCATTTCCATCTCTGGATATTTAGCTTCTCAAAAATCATTTCTGCTCACTTCCTATATTTACTGTTTGGTGGAAACTTTACCCCGTAACTTTTGTCATAGCTAGTTAAATACCTATTGAATAAAATCTGAGTATATATGTTCCCTTAAGTGACAGCCACACTAAAAATATCCTTTAGAGGACTGTAACTAATTGTTGTTTGTTTGAATTGATGCTGTCTTACCTTGATGAAGTTTTGGTATTAGGAAAAGTATAGGCTGGGAGGAGATAGGATTGAAATGTTCAAGGAAGACTTAAGAAGATGGAATGTAGATTTAGATGTGGGTTTTAAAATCATCTTCTTTATACTGCCCCCCCTCATCTTTATGTAGGGATAACTCTCTAGTTCTTTATGGGTACAGATTACTTACGGAATTTTTGGAAAAAAAATTGTAACTTGTGAAGTTCTGTTCACTGCCCAGAATAGCAACAAGCAAAGATATAAGACTTGAAATGTTTCTACTTTTTTGGTTAGGTCCCCAGAAATCATGACAAGCTGGCTCCTGCTAGACTCTGACATGATTTTAAAGATCTCCTTTTGAGAAGTTGTACAAAATTGCAGTTGTCTGAGATGATGTAACGATCAGCAATTGATGGTGATTATGCTATCTTAGTTTCTGCTAGGATGTCATACCTGAGTGGAAGCTACTGGCTAGTTGAGGAGCCTAAAATGATCCATGAAGAATCTTTTTGAACATGCCTGAGGCTGTTTGGTGCACTCAACAAAGAATCCCACAGATCTCATTTTTAGTAAATTGCAAGTTATCGTTATACTAATACAGACATTTTTTACACAAAAAATAGGGAGTGGTAAAGTTTCCAGCAACTGTTTTAAGCTCCATTTTGGACTGTGCCTATATCAGCTGTTTTATGTTCTTATATTGTTTGATATCTTGTAATGTATTGGAAAAACTTATGTGGGAGAAGGCTAAATTTAACTGCTTGTGTGTCTTTATAGGGTGTGTAATGTGTGCTAAATAGTCTGTTTTTCATATTTTAGATTGAAAGCATTCAGCTGATGATGGATAGTGAAACTGGACGCTCCAAAGGATATGGATTTATTACGGTAAGTTTTCGACTTGTAATAGCAAGTTAGCAGAGTTGTGGGTTAGGTAGCTGATCCAAATGACTGAATCTGGGCGTTTCAGAAACCAGCACAAGTAAGATGCCCAGACTCAGGTAGTTTAAACTGAAATCAGAAGACTGCTTCCCCTTGCTTCTGAGCAATATAAACAAAAGAGAGAACTTTGTGTAACCAGAGGGCTTGTCTCTGAGGAATGGCTAGCTCTTACTCCATCACTGTGTTTCAGCTCTTTTAAGCACTCTTAAGCAATGCAGATCACTCTATATATTAGAAATACTTTTCACTTTAGACAATCGCAGCACTTGGGGTATGCAGCTGTCTCTTTAGTCTGTCTGCCAATTCTGGGTTGGTGGTCTATCTAGCCATTACAGATGGTTACTTAACAAATCAGAGATCAAGTACTATATATAAAACCCAAAACCTCACAAATAACCAATATTACCAAATACTCCTGTAAATTATACCACCAAAGTTTGGATTGAAATAGGCCTTGTGCAAAGCCCTGAAGGTTGTCAGACTTGAGCTTTTCAGGGGAATCAGATTGTAGAGACTAGGGCTTTTAGAGGAGAGCACCTTCCAACCAGCCTCCAGATGTACAAAACTAAGCTCAAGTGCTTAAAATGACCCAGCAATATATGGTGGAAGGGAGATCTCCCAGCTATTGTGAAGCGATACGGCGTTATGGATTATTGTACCTGGAAACAAATGGGGGTAACTACCACAACTCATGCATCTGACGGAGTGGGTTGGAGCCCACGAAAGCTTATGTCCAAAGAAATTTGTTAGTCTTTAAGGTGCCACAGGGCTCTAGTTTTTTACCACAGCTGTTATATATGCTTCCTGTGACTAAAACCACCAATCAGACGTGGCTGCATGCTTGACTGGCTGAATTTTTGGCTGGCCCATAAGGAGAGCTACATGTAGAGCACACTGTAGTAATTAAGAGATCACAGGATAAGAGCAAGACCCAAGAAAAGTGACTTCATCATAGTGCTCAGTGGAGGAAAGCTGAAGCTCTGGTCTCTTGCTTATGTTGGAAATCTAAATGTTTGGAATATATGCTTAGAGCACAAGATGACCATTACAAAAGTTGAATAAATATGGAGAAAAAAATATCCAAAGCTGAATACTGTTTAATGATTATAGGTTTTGCTATGCTTCCTGGCCTCTGTCCTTCATTTATTAAGAACAAAACAAAATTCCCATGGATATTGCTTCTTTAAAGTTAAAGACATCTCAAATATATATACTTACAGAGAATCTGTTTGATAGAAAGTACCTTGTGAACTTCAATGGACACTGACTATGTATAATTCTACAGTTCTCAGATTCGGAGTGTGCCAAAAAAGCCTTGGAACAACTAAACGGATTTGAGCTAGCTGGCAGGCCAATGAAAGTAGGTCATGTAACTGAACGCACTGATGCGTCTAGTGCTAGTTCATTTTTGGACAGTGATGAGCTGGAAAGGACTGGAATTGACTTGGGAACAACTGGTCGTCTACAGTTGATGGCAAGGCTTGCAGAGGGTAAGTGTGGTAATACTGGAATTGTTAAAACAATCCTACACCTGTTACAAAGTCATTGAGATTTAGGTAACATTATGCAAGATGTATAAAACAGCACTCCCTTTCTGTGGTAGAGGAACACCTGAGAGGGAGTATTAATGACTGAGTAGGAAACACTCATTTCCTTTAGTGTATAAGAACACTAAGATTTCTGTTCTTGGAGTGCTTGTTCATGTACATTCCCAGCTAGGGGTGTGTGCGCCACATGCCAGAGATTTTTCTTAGTGGTATCCGTAGGGTTGACTTTGCCGTTGCAAACAAATGTGACAGGATATAGGGCAGTGCCTGCCCCCGCTTCCTCTCAGTTCCTTCTCACCACCTGTGATGATGCTTCAGCAATTCCTGTCCAGTGGTTTCTACTCTAGTTTGTGTATAGTTTTAGATATCTAGTTAGTAGTGTAGCTTATAAGTTCACTTGGTTCAACAAAACTGTGCAGGGAGGGGCATGCCCTAGTTCCCAGGCTTCAAGCTGTTGTGCTTCATGTAAAAAGCCTATGCCAGTGAACGACCCTCACCAAAGCTGTTTAAAGTGCCTGGAGGAGGCTCTCGGAGGAGACAAGTGATGGATCTGCAAAGGGTTCCGACCTCACACCAGAAATGAGCAGGACATTAGACTAAGAGCAATCTCCATGTAGTCAACTCTTAAACCAGCCTCCAAGCTTGGCCGCTTTGACTTGGCATCAAGTATGTCAGTGTGGAATGCTGCCTGTGCGCACGCGCCCACAGCCTCCCATGAATCAGTGCCGGCTCACAATGCTTGTATTTGTCCCACATTGTCTGTCCCTAGAGCCGGGACACTGGTCTCTCAAGATCCAGCATTAGTCCCCAGTCATTCCCCTATAGGAAGCTAAAGGATGAGCCAGTCTCTGAGCCTGCAGCTCCCTGGAACTGGTGCACAGCCATTCTTAGCACTGTGGGGAAGGGTATTCCCTATTGGCATTGCTGAGATCCTGGAGAGAGAGCTCCTCAAACTCAAAAGAGTGGCTCTGCCCAGGTCTCAGGCTTGCTTACTTATTCCAGCAGTTAGTCACACTGACAGTTTTAGGAATTTTTTCTTAACGTCCAACCTAAACCTCCCTTGCTGTCATTTAAGCCCATTGCTTCTTGTCCTATCATCAGCAGGTAAGAGAATAATTTTTCTCCCTCCTCCTTCTAACAACTTTTTAGGTACTTGAAAACTGTTATCATGTCCTCTGTCTCCTCTTTTCCAGACTAAACAAACACAGTTCTTTCAATCTTCCTTCATAAGTCAAGTGTTCTAGACCTTTAATCATTCTTGTTCTTCTCTGGACTTTCTCTGGTTTCTCCACATATTTCCTGAAACGGGGCACCCAGAACTGGACACAATACTGTAGTTGAGGCTTAATCAGCGTGGAGTAGAGAACTGCTACTTGTGTATGAGGCACGCCTTGTGGCTCCAGTCTTCAGGCCTATCCTCAGAGATCCCACAGTCCATCCAGGACCACCCTTTTGCCGACCAACCAGATACAAGACTACTCAGCTTTAAGGGTGCCAGAGACTGTAGAGTGGCTCTATACCCCATCATCCTCCAGGAGGCATTTCCGGCCACACAGATTTGGGGGCCAGTCCAATAGTGAGTCCTACAAAATGAGTGTGGGTTAAAAGAGATGCTGGGGCCAGCCTCCTGCTGCTGCCCTTCTGAGGGTAGACCGGCTTTGAGGTTGTGCCCAAGGGTGACCTACCAGTTTCCCCAAGATCCAGTCTCCTTTTTGTTTCTGGATTGCTTTGCCCCATTTCTCCCATCCTGGTCTGCTATAACCTCATACCTGTGGGTACTGAACATAGTGCAGGTCCAATGCACTCTCCAGTTTATCTTCCTTTTTTCTGTAATGCTCCCTGCCTCCTCACGGACACCGTCTTCTCCTCCCCCCCCCCCAGTTCACTGTCCAGAAGGCATGAGCCCTCCTGTGTGTGGATGGCTGCCTGAATGCAGAAAGGGTGCGTGTTCTATTCTTGTTACTTTCCTATGCCAAAGTCCAAGGAAGGTCAGCAGCCTAACCTGACCTGCACCACCTCCATTATTCCCTCCCTGGGTCTGGGCGACTAGTGTGTCACCTTTGACTTGAAGGACATGTATTTTCTTTCTTCCACTTTTCGGGGCATTAAAGAGTTTCTGCTATTTGTAGTTGGAGAGCAGCACTTCCAGTTCGTAGCATTCTTTTTTGACTTATTGACAGCGCCACATATCACGAAATGCATGGCAGTAGTCACAGCTTACCTCAGGCGATGGGGAGTGCAGGTCCCCCTCCCCCTAATTTGACTGACTGGCTCATCAGAGGTTGGTCAATGGCTCAAGTCTGGCACAGCAGCATCATTTCTGCCACCTACTAAGAAACACTGGTGCCAGTTCAGAAAATAGAGTTCATGGGGTGATCCTTGACTCAGTTCAAGGCCAGGTCTTTGACCATATCAGTATTCATAGACAAGGTCGCAGTTCACCCCCTTATCACAGCAAGGGTGTGTCTGTCTGGGGCACATGGGAGCCTGCACATGAGATACATTTTTAGTCTTTAAAAGTGCCACGACTTTGTTTTTGCTGAACTAGAATAACACGAATACCCCATTGGAACTTGCACATATGTAGTACAGTACATGAGGTTGCATCTCAGACTTCTGCAACTATGTCTGGTGTCATTTTACTCCCCAGCCAGACACCAGTTGGAGGTGAGTGTTGGTCCCATCATTGGTACTTACCTCTTTGAGTTGCTGGTCAAAACCAAGTCACGTATCACAAGGGTCCTGTTCACGGCACCACAGCCAATGCTATCTCTAGTATTGGATGTTTCAGAATTAGGGTTGGGGCTTTGGGGACCCAAGGTCTGTGGTCCAGAAAGGAGAGAGCTCAGGGCACTCTGGCTGAACTGTGAGGTGTTTCTCCCTCAGTGTGGCAGGATAGTGTGGATATTGACAGACAATAGAGTCTCACTGTATTACATCAACAGACAAGGAGGAACATGCTCCCTGGCTCTGTGGCAGGAGGCCATTCATCTTTGTGACTTCTGCTTCACTCATGCTGTCCATCTGCTGGAGGTCAAGAACACACTAGTGGATTGCCTAAGCAGGTCCTTTTATGGTTGCCACAGGTAGCCACTGCACATGAAGGTTGTAAAGGCCATCTTCTAGAGGGTGGGAACTCCCCAACTGGACCTCTTTTGCTTCTAGAGGGAACAGGAAGTGTTGTCAGTTCTGTTCCCTACAGGAGCTCGCTGTCCGATGCCTTTCTCCTACCATGGGTGGGCACCTCGATGTACAGCTTCCCTCTGATTCCCCTCATCCACAAGGCTCTCATAAAGATCAAGAGGGACAGGACTCAAAACGTCTTGATGGCCATTCCAGCACTGATTCGGGATGCTGTTGGGTTTGTTGATGATCCCCCATGGGCACTCTGTCCAGCCTAACCTCACAGGACTCGAGGACAGCTGCTACACCTGAACATAGCATTCCTCCACCTCACAGAATGACTGCTTCATGGCCAAGTGGAAGAACGAGCTTGCTGTACTCAGATGCAGTAAATTCTGCTAGAGAGCAGAAAGCCCTCTACCAAAATGTCTTTTACCTGCCTAAGTGGAGGTGCTTCCCCTGTTGGCCATCCAAATGGGATCTTTTCCTCACAGAGGCATCTGTCCAGTCTATCTTGAAATATCTGTATCATTTAGGGAAAAAAAGACCTAGCAGTATCATTGATTAAGCTACACCCGGTAGCCGTATTGGCATTTCACCCTCCTGTACAAGGCAGATTGGTGTTTCCACATGAAATGTTGGCCAGATTCCTTAAAGACTTGGAGAGACTCTTTCCACCAATATGAGATCCAGTTTCTCCATGGAATCTCAACCTGTTTTTGTCTAGGCTCACTGGACCCCCAGAATCCTACTCTCCTTCACCTGTCGTGGAAAGTCACCTTAGTGGCGGTCACTTCAGTGAGGAAGGTCTCAGGTTTCAAACCTCCATACGCAGTGTTCTTCAAAAACAAGGTCCAGTTGCATCTTCACACTGCTTTTCTGCCAAAGTTACTTCACAATTTCAAATCAGTCAGACTATATTGTTGCCAGTCTTCTCTCTCAAGCCCCACAGATCTGAGGAGGAAAAGCATCTTTGTCAGATGTCCTTTATCTTTTTAACCGGATAGGATCAAGCCTCTTTTCAGATCCACACAGATATTCATTGCAATTGCAGTTGGATGAAAGGCCTTGCCAGTATCTTCCCAAAGGATTTCCTCCTGGATTGCTGCCTGCATCTGAGCATACTGTGATCAGACAATGGTCATGCAACCGGCTCCATTGATGGCTGCTTCTGCAAGAGCCCAAGCATCATCAGCTGCATTTCTGGCTCAAGTTCCTATTGATATCTGTAGAACAACAACTTGGTCATCACGTCATATTTTCAGAGCTTATTACGCCATCACTCAGCAGGCTCATGATGATGTGACATCTGGCAGAACAGTGTGCAGACTGCATATTTAAACTCTTGGCCCACCTCCAGAGGCTAGGAAGCTATGTTCCCTCTAAGCTGCGCGGGTGCGTGGCCACGCAGTGGCCGTCGCAACCCCCACGCAGCACTGAGGGACCCCTGGCAGGCTCCGCCACCCCCTACAGACCCCAGGGGCTGCGGCTTTGCCGCAGCAGACCTGGCCTGAGCCTGGCCTCTGGGCTGGCCCTCCCTGAGGTTGGCTCCGCTCCGCCGATGGCCTCGGCCTCCGGTGCCAGGGTCTGCTCTGCTCTGCCGTGCCGGTGGCCTCCTGGGGCCGCGGTCCTTGCTGCCAGCGGCCTCGGCTTCTTTCTTTTTTTTTTTTTCTTTCTTTTCTCAGCTTCTTTCTTTCCCTTCTTTGCCTTCCTCTTCCTTCCTTCCTTTTAAAAAAGCTTTTAAAAATTAATTTTAAATAAATACCTTTTTAAAAATTAAATTTCAATTCAAAATTCATTCAAATTCAATTAATTAAACACAATTAATTAATTCTATTTACAATCACCTTAACTTCAATTAATGCCTGTAATTTCTGTCGTGCGAGTTTGCACAAAAATTTTATTCAGAAAAGGTTTTGCACATGGCTTGAAAATTTTGCACACAAGCCGCCAAACCTTAGAGGCAACATTGCTAGGAAGTCATTTAAGTGGGAATGGATATGAGCAGGCATTCAAAGAAAGACCTCTAACTGCTGGTTTTTGAGATGTTGCTGATATCCATTCCACAATCCACTCATCTTTCTCCTCTGTCTGCATTCTGGCAAGAAGGAACTGAGAGGGGAGGTGGGCTGGCCTCACCTTGTATACAGTGTGTGTGCTTACGGCTCCAGGGAGCACTGAAGCCATCTTTACGGATGTCACCGAAGGAAAAATCCCTGGCACTGGTACAGGTGGCACACAGATATGAGCAGCACATCTCGAAGAACAGCAGTTAAAAGGTCAGTAGCCGTTCTTTTCTAGACCACTTATCAAGTGAAGAACTCAAGGCCTATACTTTCTGTCACAGGTACTGGTTTACAGATTCCCCCAGCTGCACAACAGGCTCTGCAGATGAGTGGATCTTTAGCATTTGGTGCTGTGGCAGGTAAGAACTTGCTTTTTAATTTATTTTGGCATGTTAAAATTTGAAGGAATGAAAAATATTTTACATCTTGTGATTTTACATTAGAATGGTGGTAGCTCACAACAGGCTTCCCAGGCCTGGCGAATTACTGAACTCGGCAATTGTACAAGCAAACCTACATAAACAAGGGTAATGTAGCACAATGCATTCTTCATTTATTTTGACACATGCAGTTCAGTTTGCACTATTTTTTCAAATATACTGTAGTACGCTTACTAACCTGTATGATGTATTAATAGATAGTAAGTAGCAATCTGAGACCTTACTGTTTCTCTATGCTGTAGAATACATGGAGTGGAGAAACAACTTATTTTTGTACTGTTGGTTAGGCACAGATCAGTAATATCCTATTAATGTGGAACTACCGTAGTCATGCTTTGACATCCATGAACAGGAGCTGTCAAGTTGTCGACTTTAAACCCTGTAAGTCCATAAGTGAACTCTTGATTTCTCTCTGCGCAATCATGGCAACTTCTAGAGTCTGTAATCTGGATGTCTTTGACTCTGACCTCCTAGATGTGCGCATGCAAGCCAGGATTACATCTAGTTTCTTCTGTGTTATACTTCAAAGATCCAGCCTTTCTTCTCCATGCATGCAAGTAAATCTCTCAATCATGCGTCTCTATCTTATGTCTTCACATTTGCAATCTCCTTGTCTGGCATTAACCTTGCCCTCCAAAAGCCATGCAAAACATTGCTGAGCTCATTGTTCTGATTTGTTGGTGTGGCCACATGAGCTTCTTCAGGATCCTGCTCTGTCTTCCCTTTTCAACTCCACATTCTACACACTTTTCTTTGATTATTCACAGCTTAGCTGTGCACTACCTAACTGAACCGGTAATTTACTGCAATGGTGATATCTGCCTTTACTTCATCTACATTCCTGCCTTCTGCACCCAGTGAGTTTCTCCCTCAAACATCTTAATGCTTTTCCCCAAATGTCTCCTTGTGCGTGGGAAAGACTGTCAGATAAACCTGGCTGTTACCATCACATTGCCTTTAAGTCTCTCTCCCTCAAGACTCACTTTGTCTGTGATACTAACAAACCCTGCTTGCTGACATGGCTAAGCAGATGAGGAATTGTGACCGTCCCTTACTCTTATTTTCATTCCAGCTGTTTCCTCACCCAACCTGTCACCATTGAAATAGTTACATTAAAAAGTAAAAAACATATCTGTGATATTCTATCCCCAACTCTTGGTCTGTGTCCTTTAGATGGTCTGAGTGTACAGCTTCCAGCACCAATGTGGACCTAATCCTCTTTGGGGCTTTTGGGCAGACGACTGGCTTGTGATCCCTAGACATGGTTAGGAGGTGGCTGTGCGAGGGATCATGAAAGGAAGGGGGACAGTAGGGGATGGGAAGAATAGTACAGATCTGTCGTGAATATCTTCTCTGATCTAGATTTAGAAACCTGGAAATACTTTAGTTTTGTTTTTTTACTTAACTAAGATGGTTTTATTGTATTTTCTATGAATGAAGTTGCTAAAGCTCCAGGTAAATCCAACCTTTGTTCATACAAGAGTCATAACTATACACTCAGATATCAAATCTCTTCAAATCTCTCTGCACTTTCAACACAAAACCAGCTACAGAACTCACATCCTCATCTACATTCACAGCCTAACTCCAATCTCATTTTTATGTACAAATAATATATTTAGTACATGGGCCTGTAGTGAATATTTGTATAGCTCAGAATTTATAGGAAATGTGTGTACTGTGGTTGGAAGAGCAAATTAATTCAGAGAAAACACCAGTCATTAATTCCTTACCTGGAATACTGAGAGTTCTGGTCACCTATTCCCAAACCCCTAGTGAAAATAAGTTCATTTCAGACACTGGATATAAAAATTAGAGGTGTACAGAAACTGTCCCATGAGGAGATAGTGAAGTGTCTGACTAGTCAGTCTAGAAACAAAACAAGATCTACTGAGATTTCATGCATCCTCCTCTGAAATACCTGTTCTCTCCTCCTTGACGATTTGATATTGGTGTCTCAAAACATGACCGTTACTTTTGTGGCCATGACTACACTGATGGCAGAAAATTTGCTCCTGTCTGATCGGTCTTTCTAGATCAGCTTAGTTGGCAGTTAAGACCCAATAAGCCAATCTGGAAATTGACTTAATAAAACCAGCCCTTCAAGAGGCATAGTGCTGCGTCACAGGGAAGGCGTTTCCTCTCAGCAGAGTGCAGTGAAGAAATTGTGCTGAAGAAGTTAGGAAGTTGACTGGAGTTACGCAAGCTACTCAACTCCCATCAGTTGCCTCCAAATTTCACAGCCAATGTAGACCTGGCCTGTGAATTAGTGGAAGATCTGAGCATGAGGAAAAAGTTAAAAGTTATATTTATATCCCTTGCAGCCTGAAGTTTACCATTCCTGCTAATTTAGAGAGACCTGCTTTTAATTAAACACCAAATTTAATCCTGTCAGTGCTATTGTCTTTCTTAGCGATGCCTAGAAAGTCAAGTTTATTTCTGCCTTATTTCCCCCATTTGTAAAACAGGGATGTAAAACACCTTGAGTCTAGATATATTTGCAAACTATTTTGAACTTGAAAAGCACTAAAGTAGTTCAGCATTGACTTCTGTTATAAGAAAAGGTCACTAGCTGAAACTTTGTTTGCAAATTTTAATGGAATTTGATAACCTCTATTATTATCTTACTTTGAAGATATTAGCTAATGAAGATAAAACTGTTACTACAGAAATAATTTGTGTATAATGCTTGTTAAAACTATCAAGAGGGTAAGTAGAACAGATTACAATAAAGTGTGTGTATGGCCCCAAAAGTGAAGTATCACATCGGTCTCCCTCTCTATGAATTGAAAACTGCATCTTTGGAGGATATTTATATGGGTAGTTATAGTTGCTTCAGTCACGAGTACCTGAGTCCCTTCCCTGTGTTAAATTATAAGTAACTAAACTCTTGCTGAGGACATATAAAGAAACAGTGGGTATGTTTATCTGTGTGAAGATTAGTTGTCCAACTGAAGACTTACGGTAGGCAATTAAAGATCTAGTGTTTAGTGTTCTTGATAACTAACTTCCTGTATGTTCTTTTCTTCAGATTTGCAAACCAGACTTTCCCAGCAGAATGAAGGTACAGTTGGATTTAACATATACCTTTAAGAAATGGGTTTGCAAGTGTAGCTCTTTTCATCTGTGTAGAGAAGTGTTTCTGCTGCAAAGTTCTTCCAGCACCCAAGAAATGCTGTTTTATTGGGATCATTAAGAAACACACACAGTTTAAAATACATTTTTGACTTTAGAAACCCAATACCTATCCCTAGTATTCCTGATACTTTATAAATTTTGCACTATTTAGACAGACAAATCTTATTAAAAATGAATAATTAAATAGTTTTCTAGCTATATATCTTAGAGGAAGTGATTAAATAAGGGAACTGGGAGTTTGGATTCCCAAGCTATATTCCTATATTGATCATGAATTTATTGTATGATTTTGGGCAGGTCACCCAACCACACTTCCATAGACCTAGAAAGGGAATTGGGCCTTAAAATGATAACCTGAACTTTTTATTCCGTTTTTTTCTCATGTTGAATACAATGTAAATTTCAATTAATGTCAATAGCAACTTATACTGGGGCAATTAAATGATTGGCTCTCATAAGTCAGATGCACTGAAAGGCTGCTGATCATTGGGTTTTGGTTAAGCTGTGGCATAACCAGCAAAATACTTCAGTTTTAACTGACTTATGGATAAAATGTTACATCCACCCTTTCCACTGCTTAGAAACTTGCCTAGCCTTGAAGGAAAGGTGCACATGCTGTATTTAACTGCAGAATAACTAGTTTAATATAACAGAGTCCTGCGGCACTTTTAAAGACTAACAGATTTATTTATCGCATGAGCTTTCGTGGGAGAAAATCCCACTTCGTCAGATGCTTTGAAGATGGGAAACTTACAGAATGGGAGCAAATTAAATGCAGGGGAGTGTATGACATAGGATCAGGTCAGGCTGTCTGAGGAAGTGGGAGTTTCTTCCACAAAAGCTCATGCGATAAATACATCTGGTAGTCTTTAAAAGTGCCACAGGACTCTGTTGTTTTTCTACAATAGACTAACTCGGCTCCCCCTTTGGTACTTTAATATATTAATGAATTTTCAGAGTTCTTGGAATTGACAAGTGTAAATTGTGCAGTTGTGTATATAAGAAGCTGCCATTTGGTTTATATATTAAACGATCTTCTACTGAAAATTAATCTGTAAAATGTGCCGTTGCCTGTTGGAATGCTTGGGGCAGGCAAAGCTTTTCAAAGATACAAGGTTACTTCTGTTTTTGTTTAAATGAGTTAACTAACTGAATTTAGGCACAGATTTTAGAGCTCTGAATGGCACCAGTTTTTAAATGGGATAGTTCTGAGAATCTTTCAAATGCATTCTAGTGGCATACTACATTTTCTATGTTTAACATGCATCAAATATCCATGAATACTAGTTTTTCAGAGGGATTCAATCAAATTTTAAAAGAAAAATATAATACAAGAATCTACTTTTAACTCTGGTTTTGAAATTGACTAGATTTCAAATTAACCCTTTCAAAGGCACTGTTTTGATTTCTGGTAATTTGGTGTCGTAATTACAATTGTATTCAGAAGTATTGGTCGTCTACTTAAGGCACCATGGTGGGAGTAGGGATGCCTGAGTTCCATTTGTCTAGGCACATTAATCAGAGAGGCTCCCAAGAATTATTTTAACAGGTTCTTACCATCAAGTGATAGTGAAGAGGGTTTTCTTTTTGTGGAAGGAGTTCATCAAGAACTGTTCTGAACACAATGAATTCTGTTTCCAGCTTTGATTCAGATTTCTTCTCTAATCCTGGGCATGTAACTTCACTTCTCTATGCCTTTGATTTCTGCACCTGATTTAAAATATTAACGTTGTAATGGAATAGCATGAAAACAGGTTAGACAAGCACGTGTCAGGGATGTTCTAGATTTAGTTGGTCCTGGCACAGCATAGGGTACTGGACTTGATGATTTTTCAAGTGATTCTATAATTCTAGGGAGATTTAAGTGGTTCTATGATTATGAAGTAGACACAAAAATTCTTTTTTATTAACTAAAATTTACATAAGACTTTGTTCTTGAATGAAGGAAAAGCTTGTCTTTTTGTCTTTAAATAGTGTTGGCTGCAGCTGCGTCTGTACAACCACTTGCAACACAATGCTTCCAGCTTTCCAATATGTTTAACCCTCAAACGTAAGTTACTACCCAGTGCCTATTTCAGTTTGTTATACATTTGTTTCTTTAGTGGGGTTAGTGTGAAAATTACTGTTTTTAAGATGTGCTCTTGTTTTTGTTTCAAGTTCTCACTTCTGAATTTTCTTCTTTTGCAGTGAAGAAGAAGCTGGCTGGGATACAGAAATTAAGGATGATGTTATTGAAGAATGTAACAAACATGGAGGAGTTATCCACATTTATGTAGACAAAAATTCAGCTCAGGTACATCTTGTGAGAGATACTAAACTTTTTTTCCTAGTTGTCACTGTCCAGAGCAGTTCTGCAAATGTTAAAATTGTGTTGTAGTGAACAGAAATGTCTTAATTTTCAAAAAAACTTCTAAGTTTTGCTGCGTGTAATTGAACAAAAGTCACTCAAGCGGTTATTTTAATTAACTCCTTTTGTTGATTGGTAGACAGTTTTCTCTAGCTGCCAGACTTCTCACTCAGAGTATAGCTTATTCTTGTGGGTCTACAAAAGTCATATTAAAATATTGCAGAAATGCATATTTGGGCTGTAGTGAGAACTCCTCTACTAGCTAGCCTCTGTGTGTTTCAGACATGTGCTATTTGTTATACGAGTTCACTGAATAGCATACTCTATCCTGTAATCTCTCTGAAAAATACACCAGTGTCACAGTGTAGAATTTTTTAGCAATCTAGGTATTGCTGTCTACTTGGTCTGTGGGATGACTGAAAGTATCCCTGGCTAGGGAATGCCACTGGGGATGGGGTGCCTCCTATGTGGAAGGTAGTGGCTATTGCCTTCTCCTTCGGGCCGGATTTACACTCTACATAAATGCTCAGGAATTCATTTATTGTTTGAAAAACCCTTTCCTTGATGTGCCCCAGTCTCTGCTCCCTCTAGAAGGGAGAGGAGAGTTTGTTGAAGATAGTGACTGGACAGCTGCAGGTATACCTAAATCTAGTCAGATTTTGATAATCTAGTTTAAAACTGAACTGAATCAGTCAGTGAAACAGGCCAGTAATATACCTGAAATTAGTGTGGGACAGTCAGCAGTTATAGGACCCTTATCCTATGCCAATGAGGCTGCGGTAGGGTATGGGTATGTCTATTCAAATGTTAGTGAATCATTTTGAAGGAGAGGTTTTAGAGGATAGTAATGGTCACTTTAATGGTGACCACTTCTCTGATTATGGATCTCTTTCGGTAGAGTTAAGGCAAACTCCGTGGAGATAGGAGGAAACAAAATACTGCTGCCTCAAACAAAAAAAATGGAAGATGTGGAACTAGTTGCAGGATCCAACTGTATTCCTTCTGCCTCATAATTTGTCATTAATTACTCTCACCTCACTGGATTTGTTTCCAACATCACTATTTCCTGTTCAAGGAATCTATTTTATATTATTTGTTGCTACCATGGACTCCAGAATGCCTTGGAATTTGCGATAGAACCCCATCCCTTGTCATGCAGTTGGTTTCCAGGTTTCAAATGGTCATTTTTTAACAAAACCAAAAACTACCCTTACAATTGTGAAAAGATTTATTCCAAAATCAACTGAATGTAAACTGATGTAATGGGGTCTGCCTGAGTTTAGGCAGCTTAAAACAATAACTTTTAGGCAAATGTGAACTGAGTATTCATCACAGATTCCTGTTTTTGGGGATATGCCTGCACAGATCACAAGCTAGAACCCTCTGAAAGGGGCCAGCCTTATGAGGGATGCCCCCCCCCCTCGATTTCCTCAAGCTACTTTGTATGCTGTGTGGGACTGCCTAAGGAATATGGACCCCTGCATCTTTCTTCCAGTTCCTGACTTTGGAGGGGAATAAAAATAAAGTTCCTTTGCTTCTTAACATCTGTTTGAAAGGGTTTTACCATATTTAGGTTAGTCAGTGTTAGCTTATTTATGGTGGGGAATTCAAAGATTGTCCTGTTTTCACCCCTCCATGATTTTTGCTTGAAATGTTTGGGTGACGGTCACCAACTGGGCTTCTGTTCTCTCTGTTTGGGATTCAAGCCTGGGAAAAAAGCATGAATTCAAATTCCATTTTGTCCTGATAGAGGAATTTTACAGAATGGTTCTGTGGTTGGCCCAGTTGCAAGGCATCACTTTCAAACTTCTAGATGAAAAGAAGATGGAATACCGTGCTAAGAAGGCCGCAATAGCTTGAGCCAAATCAAATCTGGGATTGTATTCTGCGACACTCTTCCTCTGAAGGGGGTGGGGAGACGATAGCACTCTTGCTCCCTGGGATCTCTATTTCAGTACCAGAGATAGCAACAATGCATGTTCAGGTGCCAAGAGGATTAGGACCACAAAGTCCCCAATGTCAAGAAGACCCATTGTGACCAGCACTGAGGGAAATCAGCACATAAATGGCTCTCCCACGAGCTGACGTAGCTCATGCTGCCCAGCGCATGGGAGAACCACCTATGTGCCACTTTGCTTCGGTGCTGGCGAATGGGGATTAAATCTGATACCAGGCAGTTCTGTCCTTGCCAGCCTACGTGCAGTGCACTGAAGTCAAGACTTGTGTCCATCCCCTCTTACTCCACACATGGTACTAATCCCAATCCAGTGCTGCAGATGAGTCTTCTGCCTTGTCATGCATAATCCCCATATGTCCAAAGTCCTAGCCCTTCCCCAGAACTGAAGCATATAGTTGCACCGCACAGTGGGTTAACATTTGGCATTTTTGTGCTTGACTTTGGATCCCATCGGATATAACCTAGTCAAGTCAGCATCTTGAAGTTTCTTGTGTCCTGGCAGCTGCCTTTACAAGACCTAAAATAGCTTCTTCCCACATGTACAAGGGAAGGCAGTGCAAATACAGAGATGGGCCACACTTCTGACATCTCGCTGATTTTTGAACTATTACACAGTATTTCTCTGTCCATCGTGTTCTCTTTCCTGGGCTCTGCTGCACAGCAGGATTAGATCCCATTGCGGTGTTCATTATTCTGTCCCTGGGGAATGCCCTTCATAACCATCTTCGCACAGCTATGGCACAGAGACGAAAATATTCCCATGTAAAAGCCAGTGGTTATTTTTAAGCACGAGTTTCCAGTAGGCTATCAAGATGGCCCATCCACTCTACTCCTGTCATGCTGTCTAGCCCCACTCAGGCTTCTGCCGTTTGCCCTTTGACTGCCGCCTTGTTCTCCATACAGTCCGATTTTGGTTCTGACTTGTCTGGAGTGGCTCTAGTGCACTGTCCTAACTCCCTGTTGTGGGGAAAGCTGGGGCAGGTCATTACCTATTGGAACAAGCTACCTGGGAAGATGGTAGATTCTGTCATTTGAAAATTTTCCATAAAACATGCTATAGTTCAACCAGAAGTGGTTGGACTTGAAGTACTAGATGAAACTCCCTGGCTGATAGTATAATATTCTCTTCTGGTGCTGTATGTGCACGCTTTGCAGTCAAGGAATAAACACTTGAGACACTCGGGTACTATGGTGAGGAGCGCGGCATACATGTAAATTGCAGAGATGAGCAGCTTTAAAAAGCCACTAAAACTTTGTCAAATCACCCTCTTTTTAAGAAGCTGATATTGCGTCACTCTGATATTTGGTACGATAAATAGTGTATTAACAATGTAAAACAAATGTTCTTAAATAAAACAGCCCTTTATAGCACTGTTAGATTAAAGTTTAAATGGAAATATTTTACAGAACTGGCTTCCAGTGTGCAGAAGAATAGGAGTTTAATAATAATGACAATAACAGAAAATAAAAACATCGTCTTAGCTACTTAGCGACACCCTGATCCCCCCCATTCTGCGGTGGTCCCAGTCTCCACCACAAGAGGGGAAGCCCACATGGTAGAATGCAGTGCTTTTCAGGTTTGGGCTGGCCACCCATCCACCATGCCACCAGTTAAGGGGCTTTGCTATTAGCGTTACTATCTCCTCAGTGGCAGAGGTGGGCCCTGCTTCCCGCTGAGGGTGGAGGGGATTGTCCATAGTCTGGCAGTGGGGCCTGGGAGCCAATATCAAGGCAGTAACCAGAACTGTTCGACTGTAGGGTGATGCCTTTCCATTGTGTACATGACAGATGGTTGGGCCACTAAGTGTCATTGCAACTGAACTCCTGGGTTCTGCTCCCCATTGACACTGGCCCATGCCACCCAGCTCTGGTTTCTTCTTCCCCATTAGCAAGTGTGTCCTGCCCACTGCAGGGGTGGTGGAGGCCTGGGCAGAAGCTGTTTGGCCCTCAGTTGCCAAACAGTCAGCTGATGGGAATGCAGGAACTAAAGTGATGAGGACTGGACAGAGATGGAATCTGTTGGGAAAGTGGAGCCAAGCAGAGTGGTATGAGGCATCTGTTGTACAGTCTCTAAAACACTGTGCCATCAACGACACAGCTCTTAAAGAACTCCGGGACTGCTGCCCTGTCTACGGACAGGCCAAATGGAAAGTTCTAGCAAGCCAGCTGCAGCCCCTAGGCCACAAGTTGCCCATCTCTGCTGTATGGAATAGATGATATGGCAGGAGAGAACTGATCGGGACCAACTGACAAACTTTTCTGTTTCTAGACTTTCCAGCACTGAGTTTATAAAGTTATATTTGTGTAGTTCTTCTTTTTGGATGTTAGCTGGACTTGTGTGTAGTTCAGGGGTCGGCAACCTTTGCTGACCCCCATGCCAGCCCCGCCCACTGCACCCTCAGCAGGTGCCGGGGGCGGGGCCAGGCCTTGGGTTCCCGGCCAGGGCCGGATGCAGGCAGTGGCGGCTCTGGATGGGGCCAACCCACCCCGCTCCCCTCCAGCAGCTCTGCCCAGCAGAGGGCGGAGCCAGGAGTCCCAGCTGCTCTTTCCCTGCTGGCTGCACTTTCCCGCAAGCAGGGGTGAGCTGTGGCATGCAGCTCTTGTGGCCCCAGGCCACACTGGGGGGTGCGGGAGCCTGAGCAGTGTCACATGCAGCTCATGCTCGGCTCGCGTGCCACATTTGGCACGTATGCTGGGGGTTGCCGACCTCTGATCTAGTTTATAAGTAGAAAATTTCAGACATCCTTAATGCAGATAACTCTAGTTTACCTTATTTACTCCACCTTCAAAGCTTCCTTTTTGTGTCCCTCCTAGTTTTTCATCCCTGGGTTTTTTGGCCAATCTAATATTACGAGCCTACATATGTGTGGCAGGACTTGTATTAGCATCCTGACTTTCCCAGGTTCTGACTCCCATAATGCTCTGACTAGGAGCTGTGGGTGAAAATCCAGCCACGTAGTTATATAAAAACACACTGGTCATGCTGGGTCAGACAAATGTTCCATGTAGCCCACTACCCAGTCTTCTGATGGCAGCTGGTGAAGGGAACAGGGCAATTACTGAGTGATCCCTCCCCTGTCATCCAATCCCAGCTTCAGGCGATCAGAGGCTCAGGGACACCCAGAGCATGGGGTTGTGTTTCTGATCCTCGTGGCTAATAGGCATAGATGGACCTGATCCTTTAAACTACATACAGTTTTAGCCCTCACAACATCCCCTGGAAACAGGTTCCCCCGGCTAATTTAAAGCAGGGGACGGCCACTCCTCCCCCCCCAGCATGTCAGCAGTGACGTGACACAGGAGCTGATTCGGAGCTGCATGCAGTGCCCTCTGCTGCGCTGCCGAAAGTGCCACTCCAGCCTCGGAAAAGCTGGCAGCGGTGCGCTGAGGACCTTGCACGGACGTGCTGCTCTCCACGGCCCCTCTGCTCATCACCCCCACCCCTGCTGAGAGCAGCAGTGCTCCGCGGGGATGGGGAAAGGCACAGGCTTTGCCAACCCCTGACTTAAAGCATTCACCTTGAAATGTTCAGTGATTTTCCTGAAGCAGGGGCTAGTCTGGCTCTTGAACGGTGTACTCAGTTTTAGAGAAGTAACTGAAAAGGGTTAGGTAGCATCTTTAAAAACTGAAGTGAAAAGCTCCATGCAAAGGCCGCAGTTAGTATATGGTTATATTCTATTTCCTGCTGCTTTGAGTACCACTTAGTGTCTTGGTCTCAAGTTTGCAAGATCCTTCTTTGGGAGATACTGTATCTTCTTGCTGAACAGGTGTCGAACTCTGGTAGTGCATGTCTGCAATGAACTGCACGAATCACTTGAGATTTTGGTATGTGCACTAGCTCTGCAGTAACTGTTAACATTTCCAAGAGTTAAGCATATTCCTCCTGACTGGTTGCTGGTGCTTCAGGAGATGTGTGGGAGTTTCCTTTAACCAAGGGGTGTCAAACATGTGGCCCATGGGCCACATATAGCCCACAAACCTCTTCCATCCAGCCTGTGACTGCGCTGTGAGAGACTAGACTCTCTCCCTAACAGAGTGTGGTATCTCAGTATCGCGGAGTGCAGTCTCGCATACCCAGTGCTCTGTGATGCCATGAGAGTGCCAGGTCTTGCAACGTTGTGGAGCTTTGGGTCTGCAGGATTGTGCTCCGTCATATTGTGACACCACTCCCTCCCTTAGGGGGAATGTGGTATCATGGAGTGGTCTCGCGTACACAGTGCTCCATGGTGTCCCAAATGTAGCCCCTAGAATTTCAATTTATGGTATGTAAAGTCACTTGAACTACATTTTAGTCAAATCTGGCCTGCACAGCAAATGAGTTTGACACCCCTGCTTCAAACACGATAGAAAACCAATGTAGTTGGAAGAGACGTTGTCAAGCATCTGAAACTAACACTGTTTTGTGTCTTAGGGCAATGTATACGTCAAATGCCCTTCGATCGCTGCTGCCATTGCAGCTGTCAATGCCCTGCATGGAAGGTGGTTTGCAGGTGAGTAAAGGCTCCTTTTCTGCAGGTGAGCAGAGATCTGAGCTCTGATCTTCCACTAATGGCAGTAAAACATCTCTCTTCATTAGGTAAAATGATTACAGCAGCATATGTACCTCTTCCGACGTACCACAATCTCTTCCCTGATTCCATGACTGCCACCCAGCTACTGGTTCCCGTTCGACGATGAAGATGGACTTAGTCAGTTTTGTATATAACTATTTTTTGGAGGAAGATTGAGTTATCTTTTATTTAGATAAAACTAAAAGAAAGGGTTTAATGTCATTTTGTGTACACTTCCCGTTACCTTTAAAAATAAAAACTGAGTAAGCAGGAATGCAGTGTGCTCATTCTCCTAACTAGCATTCCCACTGTGTACAAAGCTGTTGACTTCTTGTTCTGCCTTGTAATTCTTGTACATTTACTAAGGTGTTCTGTAGGACCTGAGAAGTAGCTCATAGAAACGAATTTTCTGTAAAAGGCAGATGGGACATAAGGACATTTTTAATGTTTCACAAGCCTTTCTTTTAATGCAGTAATTAATTACATTTTACATTTCACTAAATGTAGGTGCTCTGTTAAAGGTTAATATCTGATAGACTTTATGAAGACCCATATTTAGTGTTTTGTATAAATGGAAAATTCAAAAGGCTACTGAAAAGAGCTGAGAGCTTGCTTTATGCTGAACAGGTGGTAAGAATGGGAGGATTCAAGCATTTTATTTCTTGATGGCAACTTTTGATTGATGTCTCTGTAAAAGTTTCTTTGTAAATACTGTGTGAGGTGTGTCTAGGGTTCCAAACAAAACACACTCTGCATTTCCAGATTCAAGTTGAATTGAATGCAGGTAGTGTGCACAACAAAGCTTAAGAGTAAGTGGGAAATGCAGAAATATGTTTTGTCTGGTTGCATATAATCTTGACTCTTTTTAAGCTCTGTGAGCTCTGAAATATATTTTTGGGTTACTTCAGTGTGTTTGACAAGACAGCTTGATATTTCTATCAAACAAATGACTTTCATATTGCAACAATCTTTGTAAGAACCACTCAAAATAAAATTCTCTTAAAAAGGCCTCCGGCAGCTTTTTTTTTTTTTTTTTTTTCCAGCACAATCTGATTTAGAGGTACAAACAGTGTAAATTGAAAAACTGGGGTGGAGAACAGAGAAAATTAGGATTGCAGAGAAGCATGATGAAAATTGCAACATACAACTTGCAAATACATTTAACACGCGTGTGCCCTGATGCGCAGGGGAAAGGCACAATTTGGCAGCAGGACCGCCACCATCCCCATGGCCAGACAAAGTTCTTCATACACTTTGATGGATCGGTTTCGCTCTGGCCCTGTTAAATAGGTAGTTGCCATCTCCGTGGATGGGGAATTGGACCAAAACATCTGTCCATCATACTGTTACGACCGACAATGTCAGATTGTCTGTTATCTCGTCAATGATGTCAGGTCCTGGTGTTACTCCCTTGATATCTCGGTATTTTCTATTTCTTTATAGCTTCTTGAAGTAGAAGAACACCAGGCACATCTGAATCTTTGCCAGCTACTGTTAATTTCCATGACTCCTTACCAACTGATTCTTCTCTTCCCCCCCACACGTTCCTTGACCATACTTTAGCTTTGTATCCTGGCCTAGTTTTCCAGGCTTTGAGCCTCATCCACAGCCTGCTATATGAGCCATACGTCTTAGATGCTCACTTTCTGTTACACTGCCCAGAGATGAGGGACCTTTTCCTGGACCAATATGTACAGATCCTTCCAAAAAGAAGCTGATAGGGTCACTGTCCACATGAACTCCTCCTTCAATGATGGAGTGAGGCATGCACTGAGTCTTTGATCTCTGATCATCACACGCAGTGACCTCTTGCTTTGTCATTAGCCCTTCTCTTACAGTTCTTTTGATGGCTTTAGTGACAGTCAGTGTTGGCTAGTACATTGTAACAGGACACAAGTGAAATCAAGTATCCCGTTAGTTTTCTGGAAGTTTAAACACAGATACTCTTATACATATATCATTTTGACCTAGAGTACACGTGTGTGTTGCCCTGGCTATCCATTTGTAAGCATTCAATGAGGCTTGGGGCCTTGAAATGATAGGGCTCCTGGTCTGCCAGTGTCTCGCAGTCTTCTGTGGTATGTTGCTCTGTTTTTACACAACCACTAACTTATATGTTGCGGAAAGGTCTTTTCAGACCTTTCCCATCCCTTGAAGCAATTGCACCTCTGTGGACCTGAATCTGGTAGTCTTAGTATTAACAAAGCGCCCTTTGAATCAGTGGTATCTTGCTGTATGTCCCTCCTCTCCATGAAGATGTTTTCCTTGTTGATATCCCTTCAGCAAGAAAGTTCAGGAAACTCAGCTATGCTAGTGGATCCAGTGTTTACAGCCTTCCACAAGGGTAAGGTCTCCTTATGCCTACATTTGAAATTTTACTTAAGTGATGTCCCAGTTCCATATTAAAACCTTGTTACCAGTGAAATGGCATGTCTGCAGAACGTCATCCCCATTCCCTCAACACCTGACAAGGTCTGACCCACTGAAAACAAAACAAATCTGGAAATCCCGTAGGCTATTTGTTGTGATAGAAGAGACATGGGGGACTGGCCAACTCTGCCCAGACAATCTCCAAATGGATTTCCAGCTCCATTAAACTCTGCTACCAGCTGTTGAGCCTACTTTCCTGTAGTGGGGTACAAGCTCACTTTACTAGAGATCAAGCTATGACTCTGCCATCCTTAAGGATGTGCCTCTCTGGTCCTGGGGCTGGTTCTGTTCAACATCATTAATGATCTGGGTGATGGGATAGATTGCATGCCAAGTAAATTCATGGATGCCACCAAGCTGGGGGAGGGGAATGGTAGACACACTGGAGGGCAGGGACAGGATTCAGGGAGACCTAGACAAATTGGAGCATTAGGCCAAAAGAAATCTCTTGAGGTTCAACAAGGACAAGTGCAAAGTCCTGCACTTAAGATGGAAACATCCCATCTACTGCTACAGGCTGGGGACCGATCGGCTAAGTAGCAGCGCTGTAGAAAAGGACCTGGGCGTTATGGTGGACGGGAAGATGAATATGAGCCAACAGTGTGCCCTTGTTGCCAAAAAGGCCAATGGCACATTGGGCTGCGTCAGTAGGAGCATTGCCAGCAGATCGAGGGATGTGATAATTCCCCTCTATTCAGCAGTGGTGAGGCCGCATTTGGAATATTGTCATTTTGGGCTCCCCACTACAGAAAGGATGTGGACAAATTAGAAAGAGTCCAGCGGAGGGCAACAAAAATGATTAGGGGGCTGAGGCACATCATGTACAAGGAGAGACTGAAGGAACTAGGCTTATTTAGTCTGCAGAAGAGAAGACGGGAGATTTGATAGTAATCTGCAGCTACTTGAAGGGGTGCTCCAAAGAGGAGGGAGCTAGGCTGTTCTCGATGGTAACAGAGGACAGAACAAGGAGCAATGGTTTCAAGTTGCAGCTGGGGAGGTCGAGGTTGGATATTAGGAAAAACTTTCTCACTAGGAGGGTGGAGAAGCATTGGAATGGGTTACCTAGGGAGGTGGTGGAATCTCTGTCTTTGGAGATATTTAAGGCCCGGTTAGACAAACCCCTGGCTGGGATGATTTAGTGGGAGTGGTCCTGCTTTTAGCAGGGGGTTGGACTAGATGATCTCATGACGTCTCTTCCAACTGTATGATTCTCTCAGAGAGAGACAGAGCAGCCAGGTGGAGTTCTGTCTACACATTGACAACATGATGCCTTGCTGAAGGACGGGACAGCAGATGCTCAACCCTTCTGCTCTTATCCTCGTGCCCTTCTCCAGTCTAGGTACTGTCTGTTAGCTCCCGCAGTGGAGTACAGTAGGGACTATCACTTGAAGAGGAAAAGTTACTTACCTGTAACTGGAGGTTGTTTGAAGTCTATGGGCCCTGTCTGTATTCCACTTCCTACCCTCCTTCCTTTGCCTTCAGGTCTGTCAGCTTCATCATGGAGAAGGAACCAGAGATGGTTGGTCTGCACTGCCCATTATCACCTCAGACAGAGGTACAGGGCGAGTCGGGACATATGCAGAGATCCCTGGTTACTACTTTCCTGTTCTATGACTTTAGGCCCAGTGTACACATGGAACCCATAAAGGACCAGAAAGAGTCTTTTAAAGCCCGGTGCAGGAGCCAGATCCCACAGTTCTCCGAGCTCTGTTAACCACTGAGACTCACCTTCCTTTCAGAACTGTGGTCACAAAATAGCTAGCGCTGGCCACGTGCCAGTGGGGCCCTTTCTGTTCTAATAGTCTCCTCTTGCCTTAGTTTGTAGCCTGCAGTTTAAAAGTGATTCCTGGGTCTAACGATTGTACAGCAGGGTCTGATCCTCCCTGCGAGGCTGGGCCAGAATGGACAGCCAAGGTCTTGCCTCTTACGATGGTCACTGTCCTAATTGTGAGGCTAGTCCGTTCTTTCCCAGATGCAGGGTGTACTCCAGGCTGGTCCTCTTCGCACATATCCCCACGACAGATGTCAAAGCTTCCTGCTTCTCCTACCACCTTCCTTAGTCTAGAAACGGGGCTCACAGGTCAATGTCAGATGCCCCTCCCACCCCAGAGAATGTGTGCACTCGCTGTTTCATTCACTAGAAATCCTGCAGAATGGTATGCTCTAGGATTCCAGTCTGCCACCCAGGAACGCAAGACAGATGGTGCCAACCTGATAGCAGAACAGGCAGGACTTGGTCTCAGTGGCACTTTGTGACCCCTCATAGGAAATCCCTCGCGCCTGCCCCAGCTGAGGGGGTCACAAAGCAATCTTCCTCCTCAGCACTTCTACAGAGGGTCAGAAAACAACTAGAGCCTAGAAGGGATGAACGGGCTGTAGGACTGAGGAATGAAACACTCTGATGAAAGGAGGGTAAGGGGCACTATCCCTCTCCTGGGCCCATAGGTGCTGTGTCCCTGCTGGAGACAAAATGGGGGGGGGGGGCAGGGAGACACTGATCTTCCATCTACCTGGCTGCAGAGGAGTACCACTGCCTCAGCACCCAGGGGGGCGCACAGGGCTACAGGATGTGCAGTTTGCCTGTTGCACTCCAGGGAGCAGTGAGGAGGCAGCCTCCTCGCCAAACTTCTGTCTGGTTACAGACAGGTTCCAAAAAGGATGGGAACCACTGTTAGACTGAGTGCTCCCCCAAGGGAAATGGGGGGGTTCATAGCTCTCTCAACACAGTTCCAGACTGCTTCTGCCCAACCTGATTTCTCAGAACAGCTGAACTGTACCTCACACCGCCTGTCCTTGCAATGTACAGCCTGGGTGGCATCTACAAAAAGGTTGCTTTGCTGTGGTTCAGAACAGCTTGACTCAAAGCAGAAAATGAGATTTCTGTATAAAGCTAAACTAAAGAGATTTTCTGTCAGGACATTAAGCACCAATGCTTGCTCTTGTCCAGGCTGCCACACAGCGCCCCACCCGTGATCTCTGCCCATCGCCCTGCTTGTCTGGAGCCACTCTTTTCTCGCTCTTTGGTGATTCCTGAAAGGCCGTGCCCGTGTTTCTCTACCACTTAACGAACTACCTCCTCCTTGGGATTATCTATCTATCTATCTATCTATCTATCTATCTATCTATCTATCTAT
>ML685852.1:3990821-4002728 GCA_007922175.1 Pelusios castaneus | reverse complement strand
TATCTATCTATCTATCTATCTATCTATCTATCTATCTATCTATCTATCTATCTATTGTCTTGATTGGTCTCTTTTGAGCCTGTGGTTCCCTGTTTCCCTTTACCATCTATCCAGCAAGAAAACATAGTGGGAAGCCATCACATCAGTTCAAAGGATTGGTGAGAACTAGTCCCCTGTGATTTTTCACAAGAATGGAATCACTTAAGCCCCCTTTCTCTCAAGTTTCTGTCAAAGGTGATTTCATATTTCACATCAAGAAGTTGATTTAGCTCCTGGTTTTCTTCCCTAAACCACGCTGGTGAAATAAAACTTCATATTAAATGGCACGAGTTGGTTTAATTGGAAACAAAATCCACACATCTAGACTTCGGTGGTCATAGCTGGAAAGCTTAAGGGACAGCATCTCTCAGCCCAGAAATGGAGTCATTCACACTTTTATTGAGTTCTTTTATGATGTAGTTTAGGATTTCCTAACCTTTTCTGACTCATTCCAGTGGGGCTCAAGCAGTCGGCTTCCTTAATGCCCCTGTGTCAGAGCCATGTAACGTCTGTTATCAGTCCATTCCCTAGTGCAGCCTTTCTGAATCGATGCTGGTTTTGAGGGGATTGTTCTGCTGCTGGTGTTCAAATAGGACTCCTTATCCACCTCCAACTACCTAGACAGCTGCTTGTCATTCACTGAGAATGGCAGCTGTGGGGCCATCTCTCTGCAAGAAGTAGCAGCTACTTACCCTGAAGTAACTGCAGCTTCAAGCTGTGCAGTCCCAAGAGATTTCCTGGCCTGCCAAAGTGAGACTCTCTCCTGTGGGATTCTTGGACAGAAGAGAGTTCTGCTCAAAACTCCTGTTCAGAAGGCTCTTCTCTTGTTGAGATGGAGTGCGTGTGTCCCTGGATTGGAGTCTGTGCCAACAACACATGCGTCAGAATGAGCATTACCGTAGGGTAAGTAATGGTCTTTCTTCTTCAAGCGATGTCCCTGTGCGTGCTCCACATCAGGTGTCATCACGTCCCGTGGTGAAGAGCGGAGTCATCTTAGCAGTAGCAGTGAGGGGTGCTGCGTGCACCGGTTGCAGCTCACGACGGTTACAGCCCAGCTTGGTGCACGCAGCGCCCCTGACTCCCTCAGTTCCTTTTCCGCCGCCTTCGGGTGAAGATGGAGTTTTCTCTTCAGCGTTAAATCTCTTGAGAAGTGGAAAAAAACAAAAGTGTTGTTCATTACTATGCTTACCTCTCGTTCTTTTTTTTAAAAAAAGAGAGCGAGAGAGAGAAGCCATTAAGTTTAAAAAGTCGAATTAAGCCTTAGGTCGAGTAAAAAGCAGGTTTAATAAAGTCGACTTTATTTTCCTTAAGTCGACTTAAGCAAACTGCTTAAGTCGACTTAAGCAAAGTGTAGTGTAGACGCAGGGTAAATTAAGTTGACTTAAGCGAGCTTAAATTGACTTAATTTACCAGTGTAGACGCAGCCTAAGTGCTCTCTGTTCTACTCCGACCGGAGTCACTCTTATCATGCTCATCACTGCTGATCCCCAACTGGATCAACATCACACCAGTGCTACTATGAAAGCTCACGATGCAGCAGCAGCCGGACACGGCGTTTTCCTCCATGTTGCCATCATAATTCTTCCTGCCAGAGGTCCTGGACAGACTGGGAACATGGCTCACCCGGCTACAGCAGACACGTTGGTAACCACTCCCGCTCTCCACATAGCCCAACGTTATCAATACTCTCTGAGCAGTCCTCGAGGTGAGCTCTAACAGTTGATAATATAGATAAAGGACTGCATGGACCAGAATTTCGTCCTTCCACAGAGGAGGCAGTGATTCCTTCCACATCAACTGCTACAGATGATTCAAAGCAATTTAATGAATTATTTAAAAGAGTAGCTCAAGAACTGGAGATCCCATTAGAGGATGTCAGTGAATCACAGCATAAGCTCTTAAAGATACTACACGCTACAGCCTCTTCTAAGATAGAAACACCAATGGAAGCAGCATTAGTGGACCCAGCTGACATAATTTGGCAAACCCCAGCCACCGTACCTGCCGCTAGTAAGAGAAATGACAGAAAATGGTATATCCCTTCCAAGGGAATGGAATTTTTATTTACCCACCCCCCGGCAAGGTCGCAAGGTGTCTTTACCCCTACTTTGCTCTTGAGGATAACAAATTACTGAGCATTGCTATCTAATTACAACCTTTCAATCTATGAGAAGCTAGCACAACTCACAGACAGTCTACAGGATAATAAAAGAGAACATCACAGAGCCTGAGTAACAGAAGGCCAAATGGTGGCAAGGACATCATTACAAGCATCCCTGGATGTGGCTGACATGGCAGCAAGAGCCGTGGCCACAGCTCTAGTAATGCACAGAGCCTCATGGCTTCAGGCAGCAGCCCCACCCAGGGATCTCCAGACAAAAATTGAAGATTTGCTGTTTGATAAGTTGCACCTTTTTTCAGAAAAAACTGATACACTCATGCACTCTATGAAGGACTGCAGAGCGACCCTGCCTACTTTGGGGATTTATACACCAGCATTCAAAAGAAAGCAGGCCAAGTTCCAATTGTATACACGTCGCTACCAACCCTACTGCCAGCCGCATTACCAACAAAGGCAATATGACAGTCAACAACAAAGAGGAAGACAAAGGGGATATAGACGCAGACACCCCATGCAGTCATCCTCTAACAGCCTCCGCCACAGAAGCCTCCATTTTGAGGCATTGGTCGAGGGTTTGAGACTTCCTCCTTGCAACACAGCAGCTGCTATAGCACGTCTGAACTTCGAATTTCATCTCAGGCAATTCCACCTGGCTTGGACCACCATCATGATGGACAAGTGGGCCTTAGAGGTTGTAAACAATGATTACTCCATCCCATTCATATCCCACCTACCTCCAGACTACTCTATGCCATCCCTATTCATGGACACCAGTCACGTACAAATCCTCCAACAGTAAATAGGTCATCTTCTAAATATAGGAGCAGTAGAACCCGTTCCAGTACAGCAAAAGGGCAGAGGGTTTTATTCTCGATACTTCGTGGTACAGAAAAAATCGGGAGGATGGAGACCAATTCTAGATCTGAGACCTTTAAACAGAGGCATCAAAAGACAGAAGTTCAAAATGGTTACCCTAAACAAGATAATCCCCATGCTGCATCAAGGAGAGTGGTTCTCATCCCTGAACCTCAAGGATGCATATTTTCATTTCACCATTCATCCTGCACACAGACGGTTTCTTCCGTTCATAGTAAACAACTCACACTACCAATACAAGGTGTTGCCCTTCGGGCTCTCGACAGCACCCCGTACATTCTCAAAGCTCCTGGCAGTAGCCTGTGTGAGAACCCAAGGAATAAAAAAATCTTCCCGTACCTCGATGATAGTTTAATCATCGCACAATCAAGGGAAGCTGCAATGGCAGCCACCATCCAAACCATCACTCTTTTCCAGAAGTTGGGCTTGGAAATAAATACAGAAAAATTGATCATCAAACCGACCAAGGAGATCACCTTTATTGGAGCCATGCTGGATTCAACAACAGCAAAGGCCTCATTGCCCCACGAAAAATTCATCACACTAAGGGATCTGATCAACCTCGTAAAAAATGCACCCAATGTCACCACTCGCATAGTGTTGCAACTTTTGGGGCACATGGCAGCCACCATGAGTGTGGTTCCAAATGCCAGGCTGTACATGAGAGCTTTACAATCATGGCTAGCAAATTTATACAAACTGAAATTTCACAGTCTGAACAAATGCATCATAATCCCTACGCAGATAAGGAAATATCTAGACTGGTGGACCAGGCCACAAAACATCCTATGTGGAATACCATTCTCACCACCTCAACCCACAATCATGATAGTCACAGATGCTTCACTTTTAGGATGGGGAGCCCATGTTGGTCAAATGACCACTGTCAAGGAAAACGCAAATTTTTAAAGTGTGATTAATAAGCCTTTACTTAGATTTGTAGACGGGAGCACTTATGGGGAGAGAACAAAGGAAATTTTTAATTTGTGACATAGCAACAACTTTTTTAATAGACTTTAGTTTGTTACAGGAATTAAATACAGTTTTTGATAGGTTAAAAAGGCTTTTTTTTAGATGCACTTTATTTTGCGTTGGTAACAACATTTTGAGGTCACGGAGACTGTTTTTAGACAGAAAGATGAGAAAAACAAAACAAAACAAATTTGCATTCAGGACACCACTGGTCACAGCCATAAGGCTTGCAGCAGCTTGGGGCAGCTGGAATACTTTGTGGCCAGCCTTGGTCAGCGGCGGGGTTTACAAGTGGATTAGCAGGCACATAATCACAGCACACTTTTAATCACTTTAGTACTTTTTTTTTATTTTACAGAGTCTAAGGACTAAACAGAAAACTTATAGGTACTTTACAGAGGAGCCCAAGGTGTCCTACATCTGAAGCCAAATGCGTACGGTCCTGGGTTTGGTAATTACACTTAGATAAATATGTCCAGCATTTTAGGCTCTCCAGCATTCACCGCCTCTCCCCATGTTTGCTCACCCAGCTGTTTGTCTGCGAGCAACGGCCGCAAGTGAAGGCGCCTTCCCAGACACCAGCGTGGAGGTGAGGGAGGGAGAAGAGCAGCAGGCACAGACGAGCTGGATCCAAGTCAAAAAAGGCACCATAAAACTGTCAAGGAAAACACACATTTCTTAAGTGTGATTAACAAGCCTTTACTTAGATCTGTATACGGGAGCGCTCACGGGAGAGAACAAAGGAAATCTCCAACTTGTGACGTAGCAACAACTTCTTTTATAGACTTCAGTTTGTTACAGGAAGTAAATACAGTTTCTGTTAGGTTAAAAAGGCTTTCCTCCCCAGATGCACTTCACTCCGCCCTGATAACAACATTTTGAGGTCATGGAGACCGTTTCCAGACAGAAAGATGAGAAAAACAAAACAAATCTAGAAACAGCCAGAGCTCAAGGCTGAGAAAGAGACAGAGACAGCAAAATTCTTTATTAGTGCCCTCCCGCTGTAGCTTTTGACACCACTGAAGGCCTCTGGTCAAAGAGCGAGTCAGCCCTACATGTAAATATTCTAGAACTAAGGGCAGTACGCTATGCCTGCAAACACTTCCTCCCAATCATCCGGAACAGTTCAGTCAAAATAATGACAGACAACATGGCTTGCATGTTCTACGTAAATCATCAAGGAGGAGCATGGTCGCCATCCCTATGCGCAGAAGGGGTCAGGTTATGGAACTGGTGCATTTGACACTCCATCACCATCTCGGCGGCCTACCTACCTGGAGAACAGAACATCACTGCAGATACTTTGAGCAGAAACTTTCCATACAATCATGAATGGGAGATAAACGACATGCAACTCAAACAGGTCTTCAGTTGATGGGACACCCCATCAATCGACCTCTTCGCCACACACCTCAATTGCAAATGCCATCGTTTCTGTTCCAGAGCGGGGACAGGACCTAAATTCATTGGAGACGCCTTCCTTCTCAGTTGATCCAAACTTCTCATATACGCATTTCCCACTAATCCCCAGGGTACTTCAGAAAATCAGATTCGACTAGGGTCCTATAATTCTTATTGCACCAGCTTGGCCCAGACAGCCTTGGTTTACAGAGTTACTCACGCTATCACAACACAAACTGATGAACCAACCCCAAACCTACTGACCTAGAATGCCGGTTACTCTCACCATCCGAAAATTGCAAAACTACACCTGGCGGCATGGTATCGTGATGGTTCCGACAAGACGAATTACAATGCTCTGAACCAGTGCGGTACATTCTGCTAAATAGTAGGAAGCCCAGCACGAGGAAGACATACTTAAACAAATGGTGAAGATTCCAATCGTGGTGTAACCTCCACAATATTGTACCATCCTCATCCATCATTCCACAAATTCTCGATTAAATCCTGGAACTGAAACAATCTGGTGTCTCACTCAGCTCCTTGAAAGTACATTTAGCAGCAATTTCGGTATTCCACGACCTTCTCAATGATGCAACATCTTTAGCCATCCAATCATAAAATGATTTATAATGGGTCTTGAAAGATTATACCTGAATATATGTTCCCCACCACCACCATGGGACCTTAATCTTGTGCTGAATACAATTATGAAAATCGCCTTCGAACCCTTGGCAACATGCTCAGAATATCATATGTCCATGAAAATAGCTTTCTTGGTTGCAATAACATCTGCATTGAGAGTTGGGGAAATTAATTCCTTCCTCTCAGAATCCCCATACACTGTTTTTCAGAAGGATAAAATAACCCTATGTCCCCACCACCAGTTACTCCCTAAAGTGGTCTCACACTTTCATATTAATGAACCAATTCATTTACCTACCTTTTATTCAAAACCTCATAGGACCGTCCACGAAGCCGTCCTCCACACTCTGGTTGTGCGACGAGTGCAGTCTTTCTATTTAGAAAGGACAAAGCCATATGGAAAATCAAACAGACTATTTGTATCCATTGCAGAAAGATCCAAGGGCGAACCAGTTTCCAATCAGAGACTTTCAAAATGGATAAAAGACTATCCACATGTCCTACCGACAAAACAACAGCAACCCCCTGAAGGGGTCCGAGCTCATTCTACACGGGCCATGACAGCCACTACGGCATTCTTAACAAACATCCCTCTCAAAGACATTTGTAAAGCAGCCACATGGTCATCCCCATACCTTCACGACCCGTTACACGAGAGACAAAGCCTTATCTAATGACGCCAAAGTGGGCAGGGCGGTGCTTTTCCTCTGCACACCGAAGTCCCTCCTGTTAATGACAATTGCTACATAGTCACCTAATGTGGAGCACACACAGGGACATCGCTCGAAGAAGAAGGGGTTGCTTACCTGTAACTTCTGTTCTTTGAGACGCGTGTCCTTGTGGGTGCTCCACAACCCTCCTTCCTTCTTCTCTACTTTGGAGTACTTTCAAACTGGCTTTGCGGTAGAAAAGGAACTGAGGGATTCAGGGGCGCTGTGCGCGCCAACCTGGGCTGTAACCGTCATGAGCTGCAACCGGCGCCCCCCACTGCTGCTGCTAAGAAGACACCACTCTTCGCGGAACGCGATGACACCTGATGTGGAGCACCCACAGGAACACGCGTCTCGAAGAACAGAAGTTACAGGTAAGCAACCCCTTCTTCTTTCGTGCTCCAGTCAGTTACTCAGCTGACATGTCAGGGGGGGCAAGAATCCATGCAACTCACTCCATCTATCAGTTTTGTTGGTATAAAGTCAGTTGATTGAAGTTCACAGTGCAGGTGACACAGGCATAAACACTATCCTGCTAGCTCCCATAATTGCCAGAACCAGCTCCCTCTACAGTCCATGGGTTGAGGGTCTTGGTGCTTTCAGTAGCTGTGCTGTTTCATTCAAGGTCGCTGAAGCCCTTGGGTGCACAGTGTTTAGCTATGCTTGTCACAGCCGTTCCACACTACTCTCTCCGTTCCAGCCCCTGTGGATTTGTGGCTGTCATTCTGGGCCTTAGGCCAGCAACTCATAGTACTTTGCCAGCTGGGAAAGGGCAAAGCAGAGGAAATTACCAGAAAGGGAGAAGGAGTTGGTAAGGTGTGGCATAGCCAAAAGGTGGAGTATTCGTACAGCTCAACAGAGGTACAGAGCTTGGAGATGAGTGTCTGGGGCATGATGGTGGGTCCCAGCTAGATTTACCATCTGAGGGATCTGTTACAGAAGACAGTCACCTTCCTGACCATTCTTGGGGGTGGGGGGGGACCAAAACATGATCCATGGGGGGTGCAAGTGGACCCTATTGATGGGGTGGCATTTCAGTTCCAAGTCCCAGAGTGTAAGGCCAGAAGGGACCAGACCATCGAGTCTGGGGCCCCAGCCCCTCACCACAAAACCCAACACCCTAAGTTAGATCAAAGTTAATGAGACCTTCAGATACCAAGACAGGCAGAGAATCTGACGGCCTCAGGTGCACCACTTCCTGTGGGCCCTGCAACAGTTGGGACCTGATTGAGATAAACCCCAATAACACAGGCAGAGAACCCATGCACCTGCTGCAGAGGAAAGTGGGGGGAAAAAACCAAGGTCACCACTACTCTGACCTGCAGGAAGAGTCCTTCCCAACTGTACAGAGGGAGATCAGAGTGGCCCAAATGTGTGAGCAAGAACAGGCCAGCCAGCCAGCTGGGAGTGAGATTGAGGTAAAGTGAGTGATTGAAGCATGAACAGTTGCAAAGTCTAGCATAAATGGGACCTAAGAATTTAATCCTTGCCTTTCGCTTGGTCTCCATGGACCCTTCCTTATAGGCCACACCTTCTGGCTCCTGGATTGGGAGAATGGATGAAGGGCCCTGTGACATTCCCCCTCCTGGAATCTGGTCTAGTGTGCTGCTGTTCCTCCCCGATCGCCCACTCCTGGACTCTGATTTACCCTGCTTTACTTGGTGGATGCCCCACTCCTGGGTCGGTCCACACAGGCTCCCTGCATGTAATCAGTCCCAGGCAGTGGAGGTGTGCTCACTAGCCATTTGGGTCTGGCCCCCCAGTGAGCACCACCCCCACACACCAGGAACTTCCATCTTGCAGGGATCAGGACCCTTCTGAGATCACTGCATGCTCATTTACTCCACTCCATCAGTTTAACAAACAAACTGATATGCAACCAGCTTTGCTCCAAATTAAGCCTGCACACATCATTCCATGTAAAATCCACACAGCTTTAGATAAACACTAGTTTATGGATTAAAACATGATTTTAAGTGAGTATATAGCAAGTAATGCACAATCAATACCTCAGGAGTTATCATTAGCAAATGAAAATATAAGATGCATTCCAATCAAAAGTTTACTGTACCAGTCATTTCTGTCTTGCCTGCATGACTGGCTCCTAGTGGGTCTTGCAGCTTGGATTTCCAGGCCATGTGGATAGGTTCTGCCCTTGCTTGTAGATGGAGATGTTTCAAGATGGTGTTTCTCTGACAAAGAGCTCCTAACAGTTCACAGTGTGACTCTTTCTTCAAACCCCCTCTGGGTGAGGTGATCCTCTCCTCAACCAGGGAGCTTAATTTGCATTAGAATCGTAGAATAATACGGATGGAAGGGACCTCACGAGGTCATCTAGTCCAACCCCCTGCTAAAAAGCAGGACCACTCCCACTAAATCACCCCAGCCAGGGTTTTGTCTAACCGGGCCTTAAAAATCTCCAAAGATGGAGATTCTACCACCTCCCTAGGTAACCCATTCCAATGCTTCACCATCCTCCTAGTGAGAAAGTTTTTCCTAATATCCAACCTCGACCTCCCCAGCTGTAATTTGAAACCATTGCTCCTTGTTCTGTCCTCTGTTACCATCGAGAACAGCCTAGCTCCTTCCTTTTTGGAGTACCCCTTCAAGTAGTTGAAGGTTGCTATCAAATCTCCCCTCAGTCTTCTCTTCTGTAGACTAAATAAGCCTAGTTCCTTCAGTCTCTCCTGATAAGTCATGTGCCCCAGCCCCCTAATCATTTTTGTTGCCCTCCGCTGGACTCTTTCTAATTTGTCCACATCCTTTCTGTAATGGGGAGCCCAAAACTGGACACAGTATTCCAGATATGGCCTGACCAGGGTCGAATAGAGGGGAATTATCACATCCCTCGATCTGCTGGCAATACTCCTACTGATGCAGCCTAATATGCCATTGGCCTTTTTGGCAACAAGGGCACACTGTTGGCTCATATTCATCTTCCCGTCCACCATAACCCCTAGGTCCTTTTCTGCAGTGCTGCTACTTAGTTGTGTAGCAGTGCATGGGATGTTTCCATCTTAAGTGCTGGACTTTGCACTTGTCTTTGTTGAACCTCGAGGTTTCTTTCGGCCCAGTGTTCCAATTTGTCCAAGTCTCCCTGGATCCTGTCTCTGCCCTCCAGAGCATCTACCATTCCCCCCAGCTTGGTGTCATCCGTGAACTTACTAAGCACGCAGTCTATCCCATCATCAAGATCATTAATGAAGATGTTGAACAGAACCGGCCCCAGGACGGACCCCTGGGGCACTCCACTCGTTACCGGTTGCCAACTAGACATAGAGCCATTGATTCCTACCCGCTGAGCCCGTTGATCTAACCAGTTTTCTATCCACCTTACGGTCCACTCGTCCAACCCATACTTCCTTAGCTTGCCGACGAGAATGCTGTGGGAAACCGTATCAAAAGCCTTGCTAAAGTCTTTGTCATGTACTTCTTCAGATTCCATGCTGAGAGACAGCTCCGTTTCTCTGCCCTCTCTCCCCAGCCATGTGAAATACACCTATGATGCTGCAAAAACAGGCTACCATAACAACAGTGTAACATGACGTAATGGGCATTCAAAAAAGACTGTGCTTGGCATATTTTACATTAAACCATATAATTACATTGCCGAAGTGAACAGGATAGTTCAAAAGATCATACCTGTGGGGCGTGGGGAGTGCATCCCATACCAGGCCCCAAGCCAGATTGTTCTCTAGACTGGTGGTTCTCAAGCACTGTGCTGGGACACGTTACTGTGTCACTCCACACAGCGGTAAGTGTGTCACAGAGAGCTGGGCAGGGGCTGGATTTGGCCTGTTGGGAGTGGGGGGCGCTGGTTGGTGTGTCCTGTGACCCACAGAAGGTGAGAACTACTGATCTACACTGTTTCTAGTATTTTGTGCAGTCTCTTTTATGTACTCGGTGTGATAGGTTTTCCCCACTTCCCAGGAGATGTTCTGCAGCCTCCTGCATTTCTCTTCCTGCTAGTCAACGTCCATTTCTTACTTAATATTTAGTCTCTTTCCTCCTCTTTTGTGCCCCCTTGTTCTGTCACAAACAAATGCTCTGGCTGTGTGTTTACCCCTTTAGATTAGTCACATGAATTTTACCAGCCACCGGTGCCATTTAGATAAGAAACATGCTGAGCTCTCAATTTTCCCTTCACACGTCAGCGAGTCCCCTACTGCCAGCTATGGCCTCTATGGTATGACCCTTGGCATTCTCTGTTTGGCACCGAGAGCCCAGCGCTGAGTGCAGAGTTCAGGGTGATTGCATAAGACACAGAAAAAGGAGTTTTACCTTCCCCTGCGGGAGCCCCAGATCATTCATAACATTTTGATTTTGTGCCATGTTGCAAATGCTAATTAGCTTCTCAGAATTTCCCTGAAGTCTTTCGGCTGCTTTCCGGGTTTCTCCTCACTTTAAATGTGACATTAGCTACTTGCCCCAGATATTTTGGTATTCTGCCCTTTGGCCTCCTTTCACTCGGTCTCTGTATTATAGCTCTGTCCTTAGTGGAGCTTGTAACTGCTCGTAACGTAGGCTTTGTCTACACAGAGATATGGACTGACATAAACCCTTCTGGCTTAGCTCCCTTGTGAACACTTATTCCAGAATAAGGCTGTCTCTTTCTGATATAGCTATTCCACTTTAGAAGCGGAATAAACTGTAGATATGCAATTCTTGGTCTGAAATAAGTGTCACCAGGTGCCGCTATTCCAGAAATAGCTTGTGAGTTTTAAATTCCCACCCCACCTCGTTCCAGGAAAAACCTCCTGATATCGACAAACCTTCAGTGTTCCCTGCACAGTTCGTTTTGTGCTGGTCACTTCTTCCCCCATTAACGAGGTTCAGTAAGGGTTAGGGTTGTGCTCCCCATGCTCAGCACCTCACACTGCCAAGTCCATGGCTGTCTGGGAAACGCACACTGCGCTAGCTGCAGTGGTGGGTGATTGTCCCAGGCTGTCTAGGAAATGCACAATGCGCTAGCTGCAGTGGTGGCGACCCGTCCCAGGCTGTCTGGGAAATGCACAATGCGCTAGCTGCAGTGGTGGCGACCCGTCCCAGGCTGTCTGGGGAACGCACAATGCGCTAGCTGCAATGGTGGCGACCCGTCCCAGGCTGTCTGGGAAACACACACTGCGCTAGCTGCAGTGGTGG
>ML685852.1:3854501-3990811 GCA_007922175.1 Pelusios castaneus | reverse complement strand
CGCACACTGCGCTAGCTGCAGTGGTGGGCGACTGTCCCAGGCTGTCTAGGAAACGCACACTGCGCTAGCTGCAGTGGTGGGTGACTGTCCCAGGCTGTCTAGGAAACGCACACTGCTTCCCTGGCTCCCAGACAGGCCCTGACTCACACTGCTCTATGACTTCATTGGCAGTGGATTGGGGGAGACCTTCCATGCAGAGGTGCCTTTTGCCCAGCCCCCTACAATAGCTGCCCGGGGGAAGGCCTGGATTCTGTGCTGGATGATGAACTGGTCCAGCACCTGTTCGTGCAAGTCGTGGTGCAGAAGGAGAAAAGGAAACAGGAGGCAGCTGCAGGGCAGGCACCACAATGGGGGATTTCAGCAGGGGCTTGTTGCCCTGGGAAGGTGGCAGCTGGCACTGGAGAGACTGTGTGGCCAAGAGCAGTGGAGACAGCTAGCGCAGGGTTAAATGGCTGGGGGATCCCGTGCTAACCGGTGGTTCTGGAGTGATGAGTGCTGGTGTTTGCAATTGGCGCATGCTGCTAATATGGATGGATGGTGCCTGTGCCCTGCCAGCCCTCGCTCCTGCAGCCCCACCCTGGTGAGAGCGCGAGGCACGGGAAGAGTTAACGCCTGGGGCGCTTCCGGCTGGAGGTCGGCTGGCGTGGCCTGCAAAGCCATTTGAATGCTAGTGTGAACAGGTTTGTGGTGTTAGGGCTGTGTCCCCCATGGGCAGGGCTTCTTTGGAGTCGCAGCTCACCTCCAGGATGGTCCTCTCGGCCCCTTTCTGGTGGGAGCTCGGTTAAGAGACCTCACCTTCTGGGTCTGCATTCAGTGACCATTCTCTGGGGCTTTTCTCACCCCTACACAGGGCAAATGTCTGCCCACACTCAGCTGGGGGCTCAGCCCCTCTGGGGCTCAGCTCTGCCCCACTTTCTAAGGGGGTGTGTGTGGCCTCAAGCTTGGTCAGAGCTGTGGGTGTCACTGGCATTGGGCATGGGCCCTGAATGTGCCGGCCAATGCCCCAAATCTGTCTCCCTGGCAGGTGCAAACAGAAACACCTTGCCTGAGCTCTTCACTTGCCAGGGAGGACCTCAGCAGGAGCTGGCAGCAGTTGTCCCGCTCTGCCCCACGTCACTGAGATATGTGGTACAGGGCGGGAGAAGAGGGAAATTTAAATCCACCCTGCTTCGGCCCAGCAGCATGGAGCCCCACAGCACAGGTAAGTGCTATGGCCCACTGGGCAAGGGGGAAGGAAACAGGAGATGGGGGGGGGGTGACAGTGGGTCTGGGGTGGCGAGCCAGCTCGGGCCTCAGGCGATGCCCCTGGTCACAGCCTCAGGAAATTATACCGGAGCCAACGCGAGTTTCATCTCGTGTAGAGGTGGTTCGGGATCCTTTCTCTGACCTCGTCAGATTCGTGTCTGCTCCCAGACAGGTGGTGTCCTGAGCTGAACGGCCTTCCCCTGCTGTTATGGGAAGGCAGCAGGCTTCTCCTTTTCCCTGCGGGCCACACTATCTGTATTCAGCGACACCTCCAGCCTGAGCCACATCACACCTGCTTAGTGCTTGGTTCAAGCCCTGGGCTGTTACAGGGAGCAGAGGGGTTTGTCTTAAAGTGACCAAGTCAGTCCCAGGGACGGTGCCAAATGCAATACCGAGCACCCCTGGATTTCCTGGGTCTCCACGAGGATCTGAGCCCGGCCATTGGTGTCATGCTCAGAACTATCCCAGCTGACAAGGTTGTTTGCTCTCCCAGAACCCCTAGGCCATAGATGTAACCCCACTAATTACCACCCTCCGTTCCCACTGGCAGCCCAAGGAGTCCGAGCCAGGACAGCACAGCAGGATCTGTGCCAGTGCCTGGGGTGGGAGCTCATCCACCAGGGCACCCTGTGCCCAAAGGAGCTGGCTGGTGACGGCTTTCCTCCAAAAGTATCTCCCCATCACATACACTCCGTGCCTGAGCCGCAGGCTGACTCCTTGGCTGCACAAAGGGTGATTTCAGCTCTCGGGCCCGGGCAAACCTTGGCCATTTTGCCTCTCTTCTCCAAATGATGTTGCACCTCAGCCTTTGAGGTCCCTTTGGAGCTACCTGAATTCTGCTTCTAGGGCACTGCCAATTGCTCCCCTTCCCAGGCCCCATGGGTGAGCCAGGCGCTTCTGGGTCTCTCTTCATACCCAGACCTACCGTCCACAACTCTTCTGCTGGCTGGACTGTGCCACCGATTCTTAGGTCTCCTGTCCACCAACCACACATTTAGCTATGGGGACAGACCTCCCAGAATTGTTCCTGCCTATCCAGTTATACACCCCTCCAGGACAGTGATGCCTACTAGCCGTTGGTGGACCTGCCTCTCCATAAACTTCTCTAGTTCTGTTTTTGAACCCAGTTTACTTTTGGCCTTCACAACATCCCTTGACAAGGAGTTCCACAGGTTGACTATGCATAGGGTGAACAAGTACTTCCTTATGTTTGTTTAAAACCTGCTGCCTGTTAATTTCATTGGGTGACTCCTGGTTCTTATGTTATGTAAAGGAATAAATAACACGTCCTTATTTACTTTCTCCACATCACTCATGATTTTATAGACCTCTATCACATCCCTCTTAGTCGTCTCTTCTTCCAGGCTGAGTAGTCCCCAGTTTTTAATCCCTTCTCATATGGAAGTTGTTCATACTCCTAATCATTTTTTGTTGCTCTTTTCCCAATTCTAACGCATCTGTTTGGAGAGGGGGTGATCAGAATGGCACACAGGATTCAAGGTGGGGCTGTACCGTGGATTTACAGAGCAGCATTATGATATTTACTCTGAGACCTCTCGCTCTCCTGCTCTTCCATGTCCAGTTCATGGTGCCACGGCTTTTCTTGGTTTTTCCACTGCTCCATCTGGTGCTTTTGCCACTCCTCATGTTTTGCTGTTTCTCTCGATGCTGTGGCTCCTTCCTTTCAGTTCCAACCCGAGGGATGGAGAACTGGACTGTGAAGATACCCTGCTGCTGCTTCTCTTGCCCTTGGATCTCTTGAAACCCCGTCTGGGTTTGGAGCCTGGTTCTCAGCCCACTCATCCATCTCCAGCCATGTGGTTTGTTTACCTTCTCAACACTTCCCCTCTCTCCCTGCACAGCTATGATGCCCTGCATAGGGAGGTGGATATGCACCGGTTCCTTGCTCTTTCCTTTGACTCAGCTTGTTTTACTGCCGCATGACGCTCATTGCAAAGTACAACTGGTGCATTCAGCATCCCATTAGTTGCAATCAGGTCCGGGGCTGCGCCCTCCTTTCAACCGTCACTGTGAACCTTCAGTGTACCAGATCCCCAAGGGCCTCACTTGCCCTTGAAGGAGGGGTTCCTTCAATTCCAGCACTGCTGTTTCATGCTGGGAGCTCTGCCTACCGAGTCCACGTGAGACAGATGCTAGGACAAAGCCTTTAGCCCCCTCCAGGGACCAGAGCTCCTCAGCAGGCGTTGGCGGTGGTAGCAGGCAGCCTTTTGCAGACTGTCAGGTCTGTTAGTCACCTGGCTCACAGCAAAGCACAATCCTGAGCTTGCCCAGAGGAAGCAAGACTCAGCCATTGGCCACGCTGCCATGGATCCACTTTTAGTTCTCACCTTGTTTCTTCATCAGGCCCCAGTGAGAGATATTTAGCCTCCAGAAACGCCAACTCTCCGCCTCCTCTGACCCCTGGTGGAGAGCGCCATGGCCAGCTATCAGTCCTTCTGTCCCGGGGGCTCCCCTTGTCTTCGCAGCTCCTCCACTGATGGGTTAGTTTCAGTCAATCCTTTATGACCCCAGACAGTCATGTGATCCACACCTCCTGTGTCCTGCCCTGCCCCAACAGCAGATTTAATTCTTCTGCAACCAGTGGACAGCCCTGCACAGCACAGAGGGAAATGAGGGATGCAGCACAGGGACCATAAAACCACTACAGAAAATTTCTGCATCGCTGCAGTGAATCTAGTGTTTCATTTTTACCCATTTTACCCTGAGACCTGGTTAAAAAGGTTGCTTTGAGGTTGCAGTCTCTGTTGTCGGCTGAGCAATCTGGCACTGGGGAATGGAGCAGCACGCATCCCATATTACAAGGTAGCAGCACAGGCAGACCCTCTGCCAGTGTAATGAAACAAAACGAACCCCACCGACGTGATGCCAGATTTCCTCTCGCCGGTGCACCTGTCCATCTTGGTCTCCTTTCCCGCTGTGTACAGGGATGGAAGGCAATGGATACGTCTGCTGATGGAAATGTCTACACCCACAGTGGTTTGTTCCACACCCAGCACTGTCTCGTTTTCAGGACGTGGCAGTCTGGGGAAGAGGTGGCAGGAACAGGCGTGAGCAGAGACTGAGTCGGTGCTGACTATAGGGCTGGCATTTTCCTCTGCTTGCTGGCCTCTGCGCTTCCTCTGCTGCAGGTAGTAGTGCTGCTTCCCCCTGGCACACGGCCCTAGGCAATGTGGTTTGTTACCATCTCCTTCCTCTCCAGCATCTCAGCTGCAGCCTGACTCTCTGTCCTGCTCCAGGAACTGGGCCAGCCTGCTAACAAATTTCCCATCTGTCTACTGCAGCAACTGGGCTCTGGCCTTCTTTTTTTCCTGGAGTTTCTTGCACCTGGGCCAACAGTTGATGGCGTCTTCTGGATGTGCAATTCCCTGCTGAGTCCTGACAATGCTGATCTCATTGGCATGGGGTCTCTGCCACCTCTGTGTCCCAGGCTCTCCCAACCAACAGAATGGCAAGTGGTTAGTGTTTGGGGGTTTCAGAAAAATTAAAAAGCTGGTCCTTGGTGTGGATGGGGCAGCTGAGGACCAGTTACCAGAGTGGGATGATGTCATCAGCCAGGGTTGGCATGGAAGATGTCAGTTTCCTGGAAATTCCAGGTCTATCAAGTAAATGCTCTCAAAACACGGAAGACACGAGAAGCCCTCCTGGTAGATTCCTGGCCGGGGCTCTAAACTAGTACCCGAGGTAGCTGCTAGCACGTCTGGACCTCGGGGAACTGATGGGCAGGATCCCCTGCGAGGCTAATCAGAAGGGGAAAGGAGTCTGAGAGCTGGCTGTATTTGCAAGAAACCCTACTAAGGGCACAGGAAGATACCATTCCAATGTGCAGAAAGAACAGCTGATGTGGATGGCGACCAGCGTGGCTTAGCAGAGAACTGTGCGTTGAGCTGAAACATAAAAGGGAAGCTTACAAGAAGGGGAAGTTTGGACAGATGACAAGGGAGGCGTATAAAGATATTGCTCGGACCTGCAGGGATAAAATCAGAAAGGCCAAAGGACAATTGGAGTTGCAAGGGATGTGAAGGATAAGAGGAAGGGGTTCTACAAGTATAGTAACAAGATCAGGGGTGGTGTAGGTCCCTTACTGAATGGGGCAGGTATCCTCATGGAGGATGATGCGGAAAAGGCTGAAGTCCTTAATGCTTTTTTTTTTTAACCTCAGTCTTCACAGGGAGGGCCAGCTCCCAGGCTACTGCACTGGGCAACACAGAATGGGGAGGAGAGCAGCCCTCGGTGATGGAAGGTCAGGTTAGGGACTACTTAAGAGAAGTTGGATGTGCTCAAGTCTATGGGGCCGGATGAACTGCATCTGAGGGTGCTGAGGGAGTTGGCTGATGTGATTTGCAAAGCAGCTGGCCATTATCTTTGAAAACTTGTGGTGAATGGGGGAGGTCCCGGATGATTGGAAAAAAGCAAATATAGTACCCATCTTTCAGGAAGGGAAAAAGGAGGATCCAGGGAACTACAGACCAACCAACTGCACCTGAATCCGTGGAAAAATCATGGAGGTCCTCAAAGAATCCGTTCTGAAAGACTTGGAGGAAAACAGGGTGAGACTAGGAACAGCTAGTATGGATTCACTGAACGCAAACCGTGCCTGACCAACCCGCCTTCTATGACGAAATCACTGGCTTTGTGGATGCGGGAAGAACAGTTGATGTGATATACCTTGACTTTAGCAAGGCTTTTGATACGGTTTCCCACAGCATTCTCGTTGGCAAGTTAAGGAAGCATGGTTTGGATGAATGGACCGTAAGGTGAATAGAAAGCTGGCTAGATCATCGGGCTCAGCGGGTAGGGATCAATGGCTCAATGTCTAGTTGGCAACCAGTAACAAGCAGAGTGCCCCAGGAGCTGATTTTGTTCAACATCCTCATTAATGATCTGGATGGGGGGATAGATTGTATACTCAGTAAGTTTGCGGATGACACCAAGCTGGGGGGGAATGGTAGATACACTGGAGGGCAGGGATAGGATTCAAGGAGACCTAAACAAATTGGAGCATTGGGCCAAAAGAAATCTCATGAGGTTCAACAAGGACAAGTGCAAAGTCCTGCACTTAGAATGGAAAAATCCCATGCACTGCTACAGGCTGGGGACCAATCGCCTAAGTACAAGCTCTGTAGAAAAGGACCTGGGGGTTATGGTGGACAGGAAGTTGGATATGAGTCAACAGTGATTATTCCCCTCTATTCGGTACTGGAATACTGTGTCCACTTTTTGGCTCCTCACTACAGAAAGTATGTGGCCAAATTAGAGAGTCCAGCAGACAGCAACAAAAATGATTAGGGGGCTGGGGCACATGATTTATGAGGAGAGATTGAAGGAACTAGGCTTATTTAGTCTGCAGAAGAGAAGACTGAGCAGGGTTTTGATAGCAACCTTTAACTACTTGAAAGGGTCCTCCAAAGAGGAGGGAGCTAGGCTGTTCTCAGTAGTAACAGAGTACAGAACAAGGAGCAATGGTTTCAAGTTGCAGCTGGGGAGGTCAAGGTTGGATATTAGGAAAAACTTTCTCACTAGGAGGGTGGTGAAGCACTGGAATAGTTTACCTATGGAGGTGGAATCTCCATCTTTGGAGACTTGTAAGACCCGGTTAGACAAAACCCTGGCTGGGATGATTTAGTGGGAGTGGTTCTGCTTTTTGCAGGGGGTTGGACTCATGAGGTCCCTTCCAGCCCTAATATTCTATGACCTGTACCATTAAATGAGGCCTTGCACCACAAACGACCTAGCTAGTGTGAATGATCCAAGATGAGATAGGAGGGAGTGTCCTTTTCTGGATCAGTAACTGGTTAAAAAGCAGGAAACAAAGTATAGGAAGAAATGGTCAGCTTTCAGACTGCAAAGGGGTAAGGAGTGGTAGCTGCCAAGGATCTGTACTGGGGCCAGTGCTGTTCCACATAGTCACAACTGATCTGGGAAAAGGTGTAGGTGCTGTTGTGGCAAAGTTTGCAGAGGATACAAAATTACTGAGGATAAAAAGTGAAGTCCGAAGCACACTGCGAAGAATTACAAAAGGATCCCCAAAACTGATGACTGGGCAACAAAATGGCAGATAAAATTCAGTATTGATAAATGCAAAGTACTGCACCTTGGAAAAGATAATCCCAACCAGTGTTCCCTATAAGCTGCGCGGGCGTGCAGCTGCCGTCGCAACCCCCGCGCAGGCCGGCAGCCCCCACCGCCCCCTCCAGACCCCCGGGGTTGCAGCTTTGCCGCAGCAGACCCGACCTGAGCCCGGCCTCTGGGCTGGCCCTCCCCACCCCAGGGCGGAGCAGGCAGGCTCAGGGCCGGGGCATGTGTGTGCGCCTGCCTGCCCCATGCGGCCGGGGCAGCGGGGTGGCCACGGCTGGGGCAGGCTCCCGGTCTCCTACCCGCCGGCTGCCTTGACTTCCCGGCTCGGGGCCGGGGTTGGCTCCACTCCGCCGACAGCCTCGGCCTCCCGGCACGGGGCCAAGATCGGTCTCCGGTGCCAGGGTCTGCTCTGACCTTCCGGCGGCCTCCCGGGACCGCGTTCGGGTCCCCGCCGCCAGCGGCCTCGGCTTCTTTCTTTCTTTTTTTTTCTTCTTTGCCTTCCTTCCTCTTGCTTCCCTTCTCTTCTTTGCCTTCCTTTCTCTTGCCTCCCTTCTCTTCATTCTTTCTCTTACTTCTTTCCTTCTCTCCGCCTTTCTTTTCCTACCTTCTTTCTTCCTCTCTTCCCTTGTTTGCCTTCCTTTTTCTTTCCTTCTTTCTCTTCCTTTTTTCTCTTCTTTGTCTTCCTTTCTTCTTTCTCTTCCTTCTTTCCTTCCCGTCTTCCTCTTCCTTCCTTTCTTCTTTCTCTTCCTTCTCTTTCTTTCTTTGCTTCCTTCCTTTTTCTCCTCCTTCCTTCTTTTTCTTTCTCTTCCTTCCTTCCTTTTTAAAAAGCTTTTGAAAAATTAATTTTAACTAAAAACTTTTCTAAAAATTAAATTCAATTCAAAATTCATTCAAATTCAATTAATTAAACAATTAATTCTATTTACAATCACTTTAACTTCAATTAATGCCTATAATTTCTGTCGTGTGAGTTTGCACAAAAATTTTATTCAGAAAAAGTTTTGCACACGGCTTGAAAATTTTGCACACAAGCCACCCAACCTTAGAGGGAACATTGATCCCAACTCTACATATACATGGAGTGGGTGTTAAATGAGCTGTTACCACTCAAGAAAGGTCTTGGCCTCATTGTGGGCAGATCTCTGGAAAAATCCCTTCACTGTGCAGCGGAGTGGCAGTCAAAAAAGCTAACAAAGTTAACGTTAGGAATCTAGTTCAGAAGTAAGCCGAGCTCCTTCAGGGAACAGAGAGCTGGCCAAGAAGTGGGGGTTCCAGAGGGGGCCCAGGGGCAAGCGACCTAATGAAATGATGGCCAAGTTCAGGCTGAAAGCCGGACGACTACAGGAGCCCTTGAAACAGACAATATGATAATTCATCTCTTGAGGTAAACTGTCCTTGGAGCTATAGGAAGACCAGACGGTAAGAGGGTGGCTCTCTTTGATCAGGTTTGCCTAATATCTGTACAATGCCAGATTTCAGGTTCCCTCTTCTCCACGTGTTTTGTCTGAGTTTCATCACTGCTGGGGGATGTCGTTTCTTCTTAATCAGAGGCACTGTCGTGTTTAGCCGTTGCAATCTGACGATAAAGTACCTGGGCTGGACTATACTGTGCTTCATCATTTCACTAAGACTGAGCATTCAGATACCCAAACATTTTATTATATTACATAAGCAGAATGACTGAATGGGGCCCTTAGACTTCAGGTTAAAAAATCCCACGCTCCAGGTTAACAGCGGATTCCCATGCCGATGGCCATGAATGTCCCAAACGTTCCACCACTTTGCATCATTGTTTTGCCAACTCCACCCATCAGTTCTCGTCCTCTCATGCCCATCCTGAAAAAGAGAAAACAGCGCAAGATTCCACACATGCTGATCAAGGTCACTCTAGCACTACAGCAACTGGAAACCTTACTGGATTTGAGCGTGCCACTGAGGTTTTGGAGAAAGTGACTTCAGGGTGGGAGAGAAGAATGCTGGCACTCCCTTGTGTCTGTGATCCACTGGAAGGATTGGGTGGGGCAGTTTGCTTCTGTCAGTTACACAGGCTCAGATGGCTCTTTCTGTATGCATGGAGTGCCAGAGCGGAGAGGACTGCATCCTTGCATCTGGGCCCAGTCTAACTGCACATGCTTGAGGCAGTGAGTTTTACTGCAGTTAGAGGGACACTATCATCTGAAAATGAAGTGGGAACTTTTAAAACCCAAGTGAATCTTTTGCTGCAGCTGCATTTTTTCCTTGCCTGCATTTGTCTCAGGTTAGACAATAAAAACAAGCACAATAAGTTTCTCAGGTTCCTCCTGGTGTAATATTTGGGGTTCATATCCTGCAGAGGGAGGTGAATTGTTTATAAATAACTGTGGGCATTGGGATTTTAAAAATGTGCTGGAGATTTTTATTTGCCCGTGTTCTATAAAAGTTTGTTTTTACACGAGTTAAATTTTGGGGCAATTTGAAGCAGTCAAAGTTCCTTTAACCATCTAAGATAAAAAGCAATCTCTTACTCCTCCTTCGGGCTATCCAAAATTGAGTTTCCTGCTGGTAGTGTGGTGCCTATGAACAACAGTCACCAGAATTTGAAGATCAATGGGAGGGATATGTGCGTTTTGTACCGTAATTCTTGGAGCAGCTTATGTTTTTTGTTTCTCCCATTCAGTGTAGCATCACTGCCATGTACTAGTGATGATAGCTGAAGAGAATTCAAGTAAGTGCATATATACTTTTGGTGTAAGATATTAAACAGACCATCAATCTACCTATTCTTTATAATATTGTGTGTACAGAGAAACACTGAACACCTTGGGATAACTGTTCTACAGCTAATAATTGCTCCTCGCAAAGGAATCCCTGCTACGGCATGCAAATTGAATGGAACAGGATGTGGAGCCAACACAAGGCCCTGCAGGATCTATACCCAGCCTCCAGGGGAAGAGAACAGATCTTGGTGTGAGCTGTGGCAAACAAAAGCAGCTTGTCCCATTTCTAAGTCAGCCTTGGAGGTTCCCAACTGTTGGCCTGGTGAGACCCACAGGTGGAGTTCCATCTGCATTGTACACTGTTACACAAGGTCCTCAGAGCCCTTCCTTCGCTCCCAAGTCACCCAGGGACACAAGGACCGGAGCACAACCCACCTGACACAGGAGAATGTGCCAAAAAAGGCCCCTGCTGCCATGCCAACAGCAAAGCCCATCATGAAGCCCAATTTCACTCTGTCAAAGCAGCTGGGCTGGGACTGTCCATAGGGCCCCACCGTCACAGGCATCTGGAAAAGAAGCAAGACATTTAAAACAAAGCAAACAATACCACCACCACCAGCTCCTGTGGATGACAGGCTCTCTATTGCCTAACTGCATTGCACAGGAGCAGCTGTGAAGGCACTATGTGGCTGAGTCTCATCCAATTTAGGGGGGGGGGGGGGTTTCATGAGCAAACAGATGAGCTGGATGCAAGTGTGACTAGCTCGGTTTCTGTGCAATCGCAGTAACTGCTCATTCAGCTAATGCTAATTAGCACCTAACTGGTTTTCCACAGGGATTTAATAGCAAAACATTAAGCCACCTGATTCCAGAGTTTCTGCTTTACTTTGTCTCTCCACTCTGCCATTCCTAAGTGGAGGATACCCTGACAGGGAACAGGGAATATTTCACATCCTTATATCTTGGCGCAATAAGAACTCTCCTCTCCATACATGTAAAGAAATACCTAACCACCAGTATTCTGATAGAATTCTATTGCACCCTTTCACCCAAACCTTCAGACCCCATTAACTGTCAATTCAGTGTCTGAAAGAATGCCTCTCCTTAATAAGTATTGCCTGGAGGAGTTTCTGAAAGCACAAATCCTTCCTGCCCTGCATCCAGGGCACTCCCACAGCTCCTACTGGGAGAGGTCTGAAACTCCCACCCCCCTAACCTGGCCACCTCAATCATTATTTGTATTATTATTATTTTCTTATGGGAAAAAAGTGGCCACCCACTCTGAGCAGGGGGCATGGAAAAAAAGCCCTAATCTCTGTCTCCATGAGCCCAGCATCAGAATATCTGACAGGACTTCCCTGCCTGAAACACAGACTCAAAGTAAGACTCTCCAGCGCTCAGCACCTTGTGTGACTTCGCTGGAGACGGGGCTTCTCTAGCCCCGGAGCACAGTTTGGGCAACAGCCGCACACCCCTCCCCGCGCCGAGGGGCCACGGCTCCGGGGAGTGGGAGCTGCTGCGGGCGGTCACCGAGCATCTTCGCTCCGCAGCGGCGGCCCATGTCCGGTCTGAGCGGGACTCGCACACCCTGCCTGGGCCCCTGGTCCGACCTGCGGGGGAGCCCCGGCCCGGCCCGGCCCGCTCCGCTCGGCTTGCAGGGAGACGAGCCGGGAGCTCGGCCTGCGCGGCCCCCACAGACAGACGGACGGACACGGGGCCCGAGCCGTTAGCCAGGCTCCTGGGGGCCCCGCGCGGCCCCGCCCCGGGAGGAGACCTCACCTCGCTCGCGCTCTGAGCACACGACCTCACCTCCGGCCACACTGCGCACGCACGGCTCGTCACTTCCGGCGCGCTCCGACGCACGGGGAACGCTTCCGGGTCGGGGGCCGGGCTGTTGACAGGGCGGGCGGGGAGCGCGCGCCGCGGGATGTTGCTGCTGCTGCTGCGGAGGGGGGCGGCGCTGCGGGGGGGCCGCGGGCCCGGGGGTCTCAGCCCGCCCGCCAGGCTCCTCTCGGCCGCGCAGCGCCCCGGCCCCGGCCCCGGCGGTGAGTGTGCGGGGCGGGGTCCCTCGCAGCCGCCCGCCCGCCTGTCTGTGCGGGGCCCGGCCGGGCGAGGCTTACACCGGCTCTGTCGCAGCCCCTCGTGCCGGGGCCGAGGCTCGCAGGTCCGCCGAGAAGGGCCCGGCGAGGCTGAGCGGGAGCTAGGGAGACCTGTGTCCCCACAGACATCCCGGGTCCCCGCAGGCCTGGCCCTCGGGCGCTGGGGCCATTGAGGTGCCTCGGCTAGATCGGGGTGCTGAGTACCTCCCGGGTCTCAGCCTTTTGTGGGGTCACCCTCCAGGACACACCAGGCTGAATCCATCCGTCTCCCCAGCTCTCCATGATACACTGTGGCCACACAGTAGTGGAGCAGGGTGTCGAACACCCAGTACGCCTGCTGTGTCTTTACTTGGCTGCCCTGTTACCTGGCCCATTCAGCTGGCTAAAATGGACCCACTTGCCAGAACACAGAGGGGTGTCTTTCTCCCCTTTCCTAGCAGTTCAAGTAGTGACAAGTTTTCCTTTGGAGTGGCAAATGGTGGCATGTGCTCATTAGAAAGTTTCTATGCTGCCTATGGGATTCCCCCTTTTCTATTTCTGCGGCCACTGTCATCTCCTGTTGTTGGGAAGTTTTGCCTTTTTCTTCTCCCTTGCGTTAGGTTCTTACTTATACCATGTGCTTGCTGTGCAGTTATCACTATGGTGTATTTTTTCCCTTCTAGAAAAAGGCACTGGTGAAGATTCCACGCTCCGGCCACTGTATATGGATGTCCAGGCAACTACTTCTCTGGTTGGTAAAATGAAGTGAAGTGAATATATGCTAGTGCCCTCGAATGAACCCTGTAGTTGTAACCAGATAGGGTGCATGCATGATGGGAAATGCAGACTTCAATAAGTGAATCAGAGTGGTCATGAATAGTGTGACAGAGCCAGGCTTGATGGCTACAGGAGGGTGGTGGAGTGCAGGTATATCGGCCCCAGGCTTAGCAAAGCCCTGTCCCTAGGGTAGGTAGAGCAGGGTTGCTTAGAGCCAATTAGAACACTTGAAGGTAATTGGAACACCTGAGACCATTTGAGACACCTGGAGCCAGTTGGAGCACCGGACTCCAATTAGAACACTAACTAAAAAGCCCCTGTTGCAGCCAGGCAGTGAGGAGTTTGGGCATGGTGTTTTGAGGTGGAGGTAGGAGTGATGTTTGTGTGTGGAGGCGAATAGAGCAAAGGAGAGTGGAGGAGAGCTGAGCCGAGCCAGACGGCGTTGACCAGTAGCTGTTACTGCCAGCACCTGGGAGGTACAGACAGTCAGGGCAAACTTGCTCAGACCGGCCTTAGGGCCCCAGGCCGAGCAGCCTGTGGGGTGAAGAGCCCAGCCTGGGGGCAGATGGGACCGGGGATCCGTAATGCTAAGAGTTTGGAGGTGGGAAAGCCGTGCCTCAGCTAGCTGCCACAACCTGAAGCACAGGACTCACGGGGACTAAGAGCACTTGCTCTGCCACAGCTGGCGTCAGGGGAGGGATCTGTCTGCGCAGTAGCCATAAGGAGTTTGCTTTCCTCCACCCTACCCCATGGAGGACGTAGTAAAGGCGCAAGAGGCCACTCAGGTATGTATGGCCACCCAGCAGGAATCCCTGCAGCAAGAAACCAACCAACTGCTGATAAGCCAGGAAGCCCAGGACCATGCTCTCTTGCAGAAAATGGTGGACTAGCTGAAGGCCATGACCTCCCAGGTCCGAGGGCCTGGTGGGACACGTACACTATGGGCTACCAGCTTCCTACAGAAGATGATGGCCGGGGATGATGTGGAGGCCTACCTCCTCACTTCTGAGAGGGTTGCCACATGTGAATCATGGCCCCAGGACCAGTGGGCCAGCATGCTTGTCCCTTTCCTGTGTGCGGCGGCCAGAGGGCCTACTATGACCTTCCTGGAGGAGCTATAGGTGATTACCGTGTGTTGAAGGTGGAGATCCTGGCCCGTTCTGGAGTAACAATGGCTGAGAGGGCCCAGAGGTTCTATGACTGGAGGTTCCAGGAAGAAAGGGCCCCAGGTCTCAGCTCTTTGATCTCACTCACCTTGCACAGAAATGGTTGCAACCTGAGTCCCGGTGGCCCAAGGAGACGCTCAAGTTCCTCGTCATCGATTGGTACGTGAGGGAGTTACCTCTAGACCTCCACACGTGGGTAAGCCAGAACGACCCCTCTTCCTATGACAAGTTCACTGCATTAGTGGAGAGGCGACTTACGGCCAGGAGTGCTGCCCGAGTAACCCAGGAGGACCCACCTCGAGTCAAGCAATCCCCTCTAAACCCAGGAGTTCAGAAGACGGAGAGAACAAAAGAGATGGAGGGCCAGCCAGGGGTCCCCACAGGACGAAGAGAACTGAACATAAAGGATAGGGTCAGACCCCTCCCAGCCTGAAGGACAGGGGTGAACCTAGGGCCCCTCTCAGATGTTATGCTGGTGGGAAGTGGGGTCATGTAGCGGCCCAGTGTCCCAACACAGAGGAAGCCATGCAGGGTAACCTGGGGGCCAGGACACACCTTTATAGCCTATTCAATCTGGTGGGCGTTGCAGTAACCCCACACAGATATACTAGGCCCATGAAGTTGAATGGGCTTGAAACTATGGCCTTGGTGGGTTCAGGCAGTGCTATTACTCTTGTCTCAGGGAAACTGGTGAACCATAGCAAGTTGACCAAAGCCAAATTCACGGGGGTGCCCTGCATACATGAGATGATTAGTTATTACCCTACCGTTCTAGTAAAAATTGAGACACGGAAGCAGCACAAGGGTAATAGCAGGGGTGGTCTCTAATTTGCCCTATCCTGGGATACTGCAGGCCATGAGATTTGAATCCGGAGATTAGGAGCTCACACTCCTCCCCCTGGGCTGTTGACTCCAGAGGAATATAGCGGATGGTGTAACTTACAACACGTAACATAGCATTTACCCCTAGACTAGAAGCAAAACAGCAGCAAAAGCAGCATAAGATGCAGCAAACAACACTTCTGATCACACTTACACATTCACTCCATTCACACTTACACATTCACTCCATTCACACTTACACACAGGGCTGACTAAGACTGGCCAGGTCAAAGTTAGCCCAGGTGCCAAGGCTTGAGGGGATGAGGAAGTTGCGGTGCGTACTGACCCCGTTACGCTGATGGTAGTGTATCTTCCCTTATTCCCGAGTCGAATTCCTTTTATGGATGAACCAATGGGCGGGGGGAGCAACCCTTCACTCTGTATCCTGCTTCATCCTTACTGGGAGTTGTCCTCGACTGGTCACTGCTCTTTTCTCCTAATTGGCACTCCTGGATTCTGGCCAGTCAGCGAGTTTTTGCCCTTAGTCATAATCTTTCACTCACTCCACCCATGACTTCTTTCTCAGCCATTCCTGCTGTTCTTGGTAATTCAAGTAACTTTAGGCTATACAATTAAAATTTACAATTTAATACAATACAAGCTATTGCATCCAATAATTTATCTTGAGGGGAATTTCTTCACTCTTGAGAGGCCCATCCTCCATCCTTTCAAGGGTACATCGTGCACAAGCATTTAACCACAATGCTCCAGGTTAAGGGACATGTCAAAATACATATCCGGCTTAGGGCAGACCATTCTGAAAAGCCCCAAAGAGACCTAGTACAGGACAGAGCTGTTTATCTCCGACTTGTCTTTAAAAGTCCCTGAAACAGAGCCAGACTTTTGTTTTAACTTGGCCTGAGGCCATGACCTGTCTTTTGAACAAAATTTTCAAATGTTCCGCATAACAGCAGTCAGGGCAAGCTTGCCCAGGCGGGCCTTAGGGGCCCAGACCCAGCGGCCTGTGGGGTGGAGAGCCCAGCCCCAGGGCAGGAGGGACCAGGGATCCATAACACTGGGAGGTGGGAAAGCCGTCCCTCAGCTGGCTGCCACAACCTGAAGCACAGGACTCGGGGACTGAGAACGCTCAGTCTGCTACGGTAGCTACAGGTGGAGTTGTTCTTCTCAGTGCAGAAAAAGGATCACCTTGTAATGAAGCCCGGTGTCTATTCTTTCTCTTTTGTTATGTCACTGCTTCCCACACTGAATCCATCGCTAGCTTCCTTCTCTTACCACATCAGATTCAAGCTTCTTGTCATTGCATGTATAACCTCATTCCCACATACTATATCTTGGCATTCCCCAACACCCATTCCTTCTATCTGCACTCTGCTCAAGGAACACAGGAAACATGGAGGGCTGAGAAAAGATTGATTTGTGCGTGACGGAACGTCCAGTTATTTACCCAATTTAAGGCACTCGCCATCTTTCTTGTGGTCACTGTACCAATAAGCTTCACCGTTTGGTGCTGCAACAAACTAATGATCTTCTGCAACTAAAAGTCTAGCCTTGTACTTCAATAACAGGTGAGGAGCAGGTCTTTCTCCAGAAGTCTTGTCTTCACTCAGCATAACTTTATCATAACTTCACTATTACCAGAATGTCTTTCGTCAACATTTATACATCGTGAAGTTTAGAAACCGCTTTATATTTCTGCGGGGCGGGAGGGCATGTTGTACCATAAATGTACCCTGAGGGGGTGGCCATTATCAAGTATTGTCTTCCCATGTCATTTGAATTAAATAAATTGTCCATTGGATGAAATTTAACATTTTAAAAACTCTGTATCATTTCCTCTGAGTTTTAGAGGTCTTTTTTTCTGCTTAGTTCTTCTTCTTCTAGTTCTTCTGAGGCAGATTTCTGATACCGTTCAAGGTTTGACTGGCAAGATTACATTGGACGTTGCAGCAAGATATTGTTAGCAATGTTTGTCAGTCATTAGATAGGTTAATGGAAAGCAGCAGATCTCAATCTGAGGGGCAAGCCCCTACGGGGGTGTAAGGTGCCATGGGTGAAGTTTAGAGGCTGGAGGGTGCGGGGCAATGCTCTGCCAAACTTACGATGCTGGAGCTCTCTCCCCCTTCTGGGTAAGAGGTGCCAGGCTGAGAGCAGGGCCAGGTGGTGCTGGGGACGTTGGCGCCTCACGTGGGCAGCCCCAGGCAGGTGGTGGGGGACCCTTTGAAGGGAAGTGGAGGGAGGGGGAGGCTCTTGTGGGAAGCGAGTCTGGCACTGCTGGCAGAGGGGGACGGAGCTGCTGCTGTCTCCAACTGGAGTGCTGCTCCTGCCATCTGCCTGATGCCGGGCGTGCTCCTTGTGCAGCTGTTGCTCTGCAGACTCCTGGAGGAAGCAGCTGCATTCCTGATGAGGTGCCTCCCGATGATGTGCGATTCCCCACCATGGCCATTTTCTCTGGCAGGCTCTAGAGCTGTGGGGTAACTGCTGCTACCTCTCCCCTCTCCCTAAATTAAGGAGGTAGGCTCTGTTCTTTTCTGAAAGTGAGGGGGAGCGGGTACAGGGAGAGGGTGGCACAATTGTTACACAAAAGTCCACAGGGGGCTCTATTTAAAAGTTGGAGAATCGCTGACGTAGAGCATATGCAGAAAGTTTGTGCATTCACAGTCATTTGGAATAAGCTGTCCTCTGGCTTGGGGTAAAGCAGAGCATATGTATTGGCGGGGAAAGGAAGAGGGAGGAAAGCAAAGTACGTTTTTCTGATTTTAAAACTGTGCATCTTGTTTTCTAGGACCCCAGAGTTCTGGACAGCATGCTGCCGTATCTAATACATTATTATGGAAACCCACATTCTAGGACTCATGCCTATGGCTGGGAGAGTGAGTCTGCTGTGGAACGTGCCAGACAGGTGAGGCTTTTTAGCCCCACCACACAACCTGTATAAGTTTTCCTGTTCATAAAATAAAAAAACCACAGCTCCAGTAATTCTAGTTTAGTTCCTCGGAGGGGAGACTTGGCAACTTGATCTCTAGCAACTTAAGAGTTTACCATCTGATGTGTAGTTTGGCTAACTCAAAACAATACACACACATTTAAACGGGAGGAATTTCAGTGGTGGAAGTAAATGATTTGAGTGGCGAGTGGGGAGGCTTTTCAGATCTGCGCAGAGGTTTGAAGTTAAGAGGGACTTGTTACGCTAAGTCACTGCGGCACCTTTGGAAATCTCCCCCAGGGCACGTATCTGCCATTGCAGTAACTAGACCAGAGGTCAGCAAGCTTTTTGAAGGGCTGTGCCCAAGTCTGCTCCCTGATCCATTCCCAATAAAGGCAGTAAGAGTGGGGCAGAGAAGTGGGCGAGCAAGGAGCAATGGCAGGAAGGGAAAGGAATGGATGGCAGGGGAGCTCAGTAGGGCAGGTTTGGCAAGGGAGTGTGGAAGTTAGTACGGAAGGGACACCCATTAATTCCCCTTCCCCACCCAAGCACCTCCCTCGGCTCCCAAACCACTGACAGCCATGGAGCTGCTGGCCCTCCTGGACTCCAGCCCTGCCATGGGGCTCCAACCTGTGGCCTCCATCAGGCTCTGCTCTCTGCTGGGCCCCAGTCCCGGGCCCCACCAAGTGGCTGGATTCTGGCCCTGGTCTCTGCTGGGCAGACAGTCTCTGGCTCCCACTGCTGCTGCCCCCTGCTCCTGAGTCTCTGCCGACCCTGTTCCCCAGCCTTGCTCCACAGCTCCTCTCCACACCCTGTCGCTGGCTCCTCCAAGTCCCCCTACCCTCCACACCTGGGCACGCTCATTGACGGAACTGCTGGTAGTTGGCCAAGCCTGGGGCCACCATCAGGCATTTTAAATTGCCTGCAGCTAGCTACCCAAGGCGGGAAGTTTAAAAAGGCCCCACCCAGCCCCAGGTCCCAGGCGTGGTGAGCAAGGGAGGGCTGGTAGGCAGTCTGCAATGCCACTGCAATGCAGGGTATCTCAGCGCCGCTCCGGGCAGCTCTGGGCCACGTGAGGGGGCAGGGCCAGCAGAGAAAGCAGCCATGGTGCACTGTGCGGCTTTGGGAGGGGGCGGAGTGGCTGCCCTGAGGAGCTTCCTTGGGCCAAGAGTGCGGGCGGGAGCCCTGTGTGCCGCTTGGAGCGAGTTTGCATCCTGGGGTTGCTGACCCCTGAACTAGATGGTTCATGTTTTAATAGGACAGGGTAGGTGAATGGAGTTTTGCTTTGGTGAGTCTTAAATACGTTAAAGTTTGGGAGTATTTTGGTTGCATACAGGTTATACTGCATATTTTGAGTACTCTGAATATTGGTTGCATATTTTGTTTTCCCATCTCTTCAGGGGAATATGTGTTCACAAGTGGTGGTACTGAATGCAAATGAGCTATGCAAATCCTCCACATTAGAAGAGGAAGTAGATTTGTATTACGCCATTTCTAAACATTCCTAGGATTTAGAATCCTATCCAGGTGGGCTAGGACTGATGTAAAGAAGGTCTGGGAGATGCTGTACGTATTCTCTGTGTGATGAACTCAATTTTCATTTCTTAAAACGCAAATTACCTTTTTGTTTCTTTTTAACAGCAAGTTGCATCACTAATAGGAGCAGATCCTAGAGAGATAATTTTTACCAGTGGTGCTACAGAATCAAACAATTTAGCAATTAAGGTAAATGGCTGGTTTATAATACAACTGTTATGTACTAAATTACTATGAAATCTATAATGGCTTGGGATTGAAGTCCTGTCAAGCTCCCAGTGTTCCATCTGTAGTTCTGAACTGTTAATAAATAGGCAATGATTTTAGTTGAAGGCTTGGTATTTTTATTTGGTTTAGTTGGTTTGACCAACTTGTAACATGGAGGAGGAGGCTGCCACCCCACAGTGTAGCTCAGAGAGTGGTGGACTACTGCAGGTGTAGGAAGCAGGACCAGGCTGGCCATGACACACAGTTTGGAGCAGATGCAATACTTTGAGTTTGCCTGTTCCTTAAAATGAAGAAATCTTTGAACTATATTGAAGTCCTCCACAATTAACCGAGCTGTTTCAGGAAATTCCTTTGGGCCTGAAAATTGCCACTTTTGGTGTTAGAAGAAAGGTGTCTCTCCCCTCACCCCCCAAGTTTGAGGAAAATTTGTCTAATTGTTTTTTGATATATGCACATGTAGATTAAAAATCCATTTCTACCAGATGAAATTTTGTGCTCATGTAACTGAAATTTTGATCATAAAGAAATAGAGAAATCTTGATTAATCTGTTTTCCCAATATTTTTGATCCTTTAACCCACAGGTGAATATTTTCCTTGTTAATATTTAAAAGGCTTTTCATTCTATGTTATCTCTCTCTAACGAAACCAAACATTATAAATCCTCTCTTAATAAATACTTCAGAATTCAAAGCTATTGATTCTTGGGAGCAGTTGTGAATAACCAAATGTTCTTCGACTGATGTCCCTATGAGTGCTCCACTTTAGGTGTTATATCCCACACCCTTGATCGGAGGTCTTCTCAGCATTAGTCGCCTAGGTTATGTATGCGCTGCTCCTGTCTCACGGGGCCTTTGATTCGTCTTCTAGCATGCGTGCAACCCGACCCACTCAGTTCTTTCTCAACCATCGATGGAGTGTTACAAGCAGTTAAACTTTACTTTTCTTTAGCTGTTTTATTTATTATTTTAGCTTAGTCATAGTTACGTCTGTTTTAATTAGTTACTTACCAGTTCAAAGAAAAAAAGTTATTTTTCTCCGAATAGCAGCGCTCATAGGCATAAGATGTGCCAGGCTCCCCTGATTTCTAGAGATGTTCCTCTTGCTGTTGTAGAGAGGCTATGCCAGTGTCAAGTGGACAGTCGCTCTGTATATAGTGCCTGGGTGAGATCCCTGCATCACAAAAGTATACACGCTTTAAAATCTTAAGGCAGGGGCCAGAAAGGACAGAGATCTGAGGTTGAAACTAATTTTATTGGAAAGATCCCTCAGACCATCATCTGACCTGAGACCGGACAAGACTGACTCAGCGTGCGCACCAAAGAAAACAGCCTCATCTACTCACAGTACTGTGACAAAAAGAAGGCATTTGCCTAAGGGGCTGTCCCCAAAACATAGTACCAAAGAGGTAAAAAGATCCTTGGGTATAACACGATCAGTGCCACTTGAGGACCTGAAACGTCCTGGTGAGGAGTTGAGTGACTTACAAAAACTGTCCTCCAGCATCTCACTGCATAAAAGTATGGTGCTGAAACGGCCTGACCAATGGTTGAAGGTAACTGCAGCACCACTAGACTCGCTGCTGCCGAAGAAAGTAAGGTGCTGAGAGAAACCACGGCATCCATGCCAGCCCTTTTGATAAGGTACTGATCTCGGCACCAACCATCATTACGGATCCGGCAGGAAGTGCAGCATCAACATAGGTACCGTCAGGCAAAAGAAGGTGCAAACAACATCATATAAAGTCCATCCGTACTTCATTCCCACAATCATAAGGGATCATGTACACTTTGTACAGGGCAAGGTGTTTTCACCATTACGCTCCCACAGTGCTGATGATAGTGATGCATAGGAAGTTCAATTTTCATCTGAGCACTCCTCCCCCACCAGCCCTTCAGTAGAACCGATTGAATATGGCCTTCATAAAGGACATAAACCATATCCTTATTATGGCCTACCATGGTTTGCTCTTCCTATTCCATACCACATGCATTGGCATAACAGGGTTGCTTGGTGCTCATACTCTAGGACATAAGAAAGGCTTCCCATATGAGTAGGGTGAAATCAGTGCGCCCATCAATTTGGAATACATTTGTTGAAGCAGGGAAGGAAGCTCAGTCAGAGGATTCCACTGTGTAGCAGGATACCTCTCCTCCCACAAAGGAATCATCTTCACCAAATGAATCCATGATTTCCCGTGAACCTACTCTTGTAGATGACCAGTTTTATTATCTCTTTAAGAGGGTAGTGGCAGAATCACACCACAAGTTGGACATCATCAAAAACTGCACTCCCGGTTGATGAGGATTTAATGAAACCCGCCAATAACATATGATTGCCACCAGCAGCCCTTCCTCCACCAAGAGGAATGATAATAAATATTCCAGCCAACGGGTTGGAATTCTGATTTACCCATTCATTTCCAAACTCGCTAATCATAGATGCTGCCAACCAAAAAGAAAAACAGACAAATTGCAAACCTACAGCGCACAACCAGGATTGGAGAAGACTTGATTTATTAGGCAGGAAGGTCTACTTATCTTCCACTTTGTTAATGAGGGTATCTAAGTATGCAGCACTACTATCTAATTATGACCATATGAAAAATTGTCACAATTCATTAATGATATTCCACAGAATAAGAAAGATCAATACAAGAAGTTGATTAATGAGGGACAATTTGCAGCAAGAACATCCTTGTAGGCTGCTTTAGATGTGGCTGATACTGGAGCTAGGTTAACGACCACGGCTGTAGTCATGCATAGGGCTTCCTGGCTTCACTTTGCAGGCCTTCCTAGGGAACTGCAGACAAAAATAGAAGACCTCCCTTTTGGTAAGAGACAACTTTTTGCCAGAAAGACAAATGAAGTCCTGCACTCAATGAAGGATTCTAGGGCAACCCTGAGGATGCTAGGCATATATACATCTGGAACAAAAAGGGAAACTACACAGGTTTCAACCGTGTACTTGCAGATATCCCTTTTGATCTCTACAGACAGTGCGAACCCCAAAGAGGAAAACAGAGATCACCTTGATGGAGACAAACACAGCAAACATCCTCCACTACTCTAACTACATCATATAAACAGCAGTTTTGAGAAGTTGGTTGAGGGTCTGAGGAAACCCCAATCAACATATTGTGTCAGTGTCACCAAAGAAAAAATTGTGAATTTTTGCTATGACAGTTCCCCCTCAATTGGTCAGAAAAAACAACAGACAAATGGGATTAGAAATAATAGTCAGTATACACTATTCCATTTATATCCATCCCCCCACCCAGTACCCCTCTCTGTCCCTTTTCAAGGACCTATCTCGCATGCAAATATTGCTCCAAGAAATAGATCATCTTCTGCAAATAGTGGCAATAGAACATATGCCATCCCATCATATAGGGAAAGGTTTCTATTCCCACTACTTTGTGATAAAGAAAAAGAGGGGCAAGGGATGGAGATCCATACTAGACTTCAGAGCACTAAACAAATTCTTGAGGCAACAAAAATTCAGAATGGTCACTTTAAGAAACATAATACCAGCACTGGAAAGAGAGTACTGGTTCTCAGCCTTCAACCTGTGCATTTCCATATTACTATCCACCCAGCACACAGATGTTTCCTAAGAGTTCTGATCTCTGGCAATCATGAACCAGTACAAGGTTCTACTATTTGGCCTTTCTACAGCTCTGAGAGTGTTCTCCAAAGTGATCACAGTGTTGCGGTGGATTTAAGGAGACAGGGAATTACCGTATTTGGACGATTGTCTAATAAAGACATCTACCCAAAACCTAGCCAGACAAACTACTGGTTAGACCATAAAACTGTTTCGGAGGCTTGAACTAAGGGTAAAGATTGAAAAGTCTACTTTGGATCGAACACAGAGTTTGGAGTTCATAGGAGCAGACTTAAACTCAACAATAGCCAGGGCATCACCACCAATGCCAAGATTCAGAGTTATTATGGACCTCATATCATTAGTAAGTAACAGTCATATTGTGACAGCAGGTGTTGCCCTATAGCTTCTGGATCCCATGGCAGCTACAACGTTTGCGATATAGCACGCTCAATACATACGATGCCTCCAAGAATGGCTCGCTTCTGTGTACAGACCAAATGGACGCAGTGTAAACAAAGTATTGACAGTACCAAACGAAGTAAAAGACTCCCTTATATGGTGGACCCAAGGAAAACAACATGATGGCAAGAATCCAATTTTTCCAGGTTGCCCCATCAGTTATGATCACCACAGATACCTTGCTACTAGGATGAGGGGCACACATGCAGGAATACACAATACAAGGCAGATGGTCAGAAATCGAAATTTACCTTCATATAAACGTATTAGAACTTCGAGCAGTCTGCAGTGTCTGCCAACACTTTCTACCACACATAAGAAACAAATCAATAAAAATAATGATGCACAGCAGCATCCATGTTTTATATAAACTGCGAGGAAGGAGTAAGATCCCACTTCCTTTGCAGTGGATCAGTGAAGCTCTGGTGTATAAAACACACTACGAACATATCAGTGGCATACCTGCCTGGCAAACAGAATACGATTGCAGAAAACTTAAGCAGACATTTTTCACGCAAGCATGAGTAGAAATAGAACAATGAAATCTTGAAAGAAATTTTTCACCAATGGAAACAGCCAATGATAGATCTCTTTGCCACAAAATAAAACTGCAAGTGTCATATTTTCTGTTCAAGGGATAGACTAGGACCAATGGATGATGCTCTCTCACTCAACTGGGGCAAAGGACTACTATATGCATTCCTACCGCTACCAATGATACCCAAAGCCAAACACAAAATTAGGGCTGACAAAAGCAATTGTGTTAATACCAGTTGGCTGAGACACACATGGTTCTCAGATCTTCTGAACATGTCAATGCACAAACCCATTACGCTTCCCCTGCAACACGATCTTTTTTACCAGTCTGATTTATCACCCAGAAATACAAAAGCTTCATTTCGCAGTGCGGTTTATAAATGGTTCAGCCCTGATGAGTGAGAGTTCTCAGAACAGGTCAGACAGATATTCCTAAACAGCAGAAAACCAACAAGAAGAAAGACTTACCTGCAGACATGACACAGATTTGAATCTTGGTGCGAAGACAGACAAATTGCAGCAACATTGTACTCCATCCTGATAATCATCAAATACACATTGGAACTAAAGAAATGAGGTTTATCAATTAGTTCCTTAAGGGCACACCAATCAGCAATCCATGTCTTCCATGACACAATAATTGTACCATCACTTACCCAAAGGTAAAAAGATTCCTGGTAGGTTTACAGAGAGTATTTCCAATCATACATGCCCCGCACGCCATCATGGGATGTAAATTAGTACTCAGAGCCATTACTAGACCACCATTCGAGCCTTCAGCAACGTTTTCATTCCTCCACATGTCCATGAAAGAATCATTTCTAGTTGCCATTATATTGGGTAGGAGAGATTAGTGCATTCATGGCCTATTCTCCTTGTACAATGTTCCACAAAGATAAGATAACCCTTAGGCTACACCCTAAGGCTATGTCTACAGTTGAAAAGTTAAGTTAACTTTGTTAAGTTGACTTAACTGCAGAGAGAGCCATTATACTGGCTTTAAGTTGACTTAATAAAGTCGACTTAGTGCTAATCCCCGTCTACGCTGGCGTTAAGTCGACTCAAGGAGTTGACTTAAGGCTCAAGTCGACCTAAAGAGATGGTGTTAAGTCGACTTAAGGAAATGCTTAAGTCGACTTAATAAAAACCCAGTGTGGACGCGGCTTTGTTTAGGTCAACTTAAGCCTCCTTAAATTGACCTAACTTGCCAGTGTAGATGTATCCTTTGTTATTAACAGAGGTAGTGTCAGACTTCCTTATTAACCAACCTGTCCATTTACCTACTTTTTATCTGAAACCGCATTCTCCTCCACAGGAAGCAGCACCACACATTCTGGACATCAGATGGACATAGCCTTTTACCTAGAGAGAACAGAAACGTGGAAAATCAGATAAACTTTTTGTTTCAGTAACAGAAGGCATGAGAGGCAAAGACATCTCCAGCCAAAGACTATCCAGATGGGTATTGACATGTATCCACATTTATTATCAACAAAATGTTTACAAGCAAGCTGTCTCAGGAACCAGAGCTCATTCTACGAGAGCAATATCCACTTCCATAGCATTACTGAGTAATGTTCCTATCATGGACATATGCAAAGCTGTGACGGGGCATCAGCAAATAGTTTCATAATACATTATGCTGTTCAGGCATCTGCCAGGATGCCGCACTAGGCCTAATTATACTGTCATCTGTACAAAACAATTAATGCCGAAGTCCCTTCTCCAACACCGTGCACTACCCTATAGTCACCTAAAGTGGAGTACTCACAGGGACATTGCTCCAGGAAGAAGAAAAGGTTACTCACCTCGTGCAATAACTGATGTTCTTTGAGATGTGTGTCCCTGTGGGTGCTCCACTACTTGCCCTGCTCCCCTCCACTTCAGAGTTCATAGTTACATTGATTCTTTGGTAGAGAAGGAACTGAGGGCAATGGGGTGCATGTGCACTAGAAGACACACCAATGCAACCTGGGCAAATACTGCTGAGATGTCCAATCAAGGGCATGGAACACAATGACACCTAAAATGAGCACAGGGACACACATCTCAAAGAACGTCAGTTATTGCACTAGGTGAGTAACCTTTTCATGTAAAAAACGAGAGTCCTGTGGCACCTTATAGACTGACAGATTTTCTTCGGCATAAGCTTTTGTGGACTATAACCCACTTCATCAGATGCATGATGATCAGTTGCATCTGACGAAGTGGGTTATAGCCCACAATAGCGTATGCCGAAGAAAATCTGTTAGTCTATAAGGTGCCACAGGACTCTCGTTGTTTTTGCTGTACAACAGACTAACACAGCTACCCCTCTGGAAATTTCTTTTCATGTAATTTAATGCAAAGAATATTGGGTTATCTCCTTATGTCTTTCAGATTGAATGTTGATTTGTATATAATAAATCTGTAAATAAAGTTCACTAGAGTGTTGTGGCTAATTCTCTTCATAAGAGACTTTACCCCATAAGCTCTTTCAGACTGTGCCAAGCTTAATGGCCCTGGGAGAGACCTTTTGCTTGGTGTCCTGTCTTTTTGAATTTATATAAATGACTACTTTTAAGCAATTTCACACCAGTTTTATTTTTCATTTAATGTCAACTCCAGGGTGTTGCAAGATTCTATAAATCCAGAAAGAAGCATGTAATTACAACTCAGACTGAACACAAGTGTGTGCTGGATTCTTGTCGTTACCTAGAGGCTGAAGGCTTTCGTATCACGTACTTGCCTGTTAAAAGAAATGGCCTCATAGATTTAAAGGTAAGTTGCTTGTTTCCAAAATGCTAGCAAACATGAACCAATTCTCCATGTTGCACTATCACTTTAGGGGTCTCAGCATCATTTTTAAAGCTGAGGCATTGATGTCACAGAGCAAACAATTATATTTATGATCTATTCCTAATTGTTAGAAGAAAAAGGGATGGAAAACATACCAGCCAGGTTTTTAAAGCAAAATGCCTCTTTGGAGGAAATTGTTTCTCTGTCTTATGGATTTATTTCTTTTCTTATGGGCTCCTGGAGTAAGAGACCGAATGTCATTAAAAGACTGAGGACAGAGTTATATTTTGGTGGAATGTTAGTCCCACAAGAGTTAAGGTTGCATCCAGATTTTCATTTTGATAGGAAAGGAAACATTCTATAAATCTTTGTTTTGAGTCACAGGATGAATTTCAGATGCTTAATGTAGTTTATGAACAGCTTGAATTTTTTAGGGCATATTAAAGTAAAAAGACAAACAAATATATGAGTTCAGCTATAAATTTCAAAAAAAGCATCACCTGATCAAAACGTTTCCAGTGTCTAACCTCTGTTTTGGATTCCTTTTAAAAATACACTAGAGCAGTCTGAAATTAAATGCATGTGGTTCTTTGCTTTGAATAATTGTGGAAAATGTTAAATTGCAACATATTTTGTACGAATGGTCACTAAAACAGTAATTTTTTTATATTAACATAAGTGTTCTGTTGACACAATATTACTGATGATATAATTATAAGCTATGATGTCAGCAAAAAAATTGTATTGACCCCATGACAGAGAGTTTAGGATGGAGTGTACTGCCATACTCACTGTCCACTGTGGCACTAGAGGAATTCAGATGGTGCAGTTATAACCCTTGGGAACGCAATATGGCTCAGTTAATGACATTACATTTTAGCAAATGAAGTTACATGTTCAGTCATGATCTAAAGGATGGGGTGGGTTGCACCCTCAACAAGTTGGATTGGGTTACCCAGGGAGCTGATGGAATCTCCATCCCTAGAGGATTTTAAAACCTGGCTTTACAAAGCCCTGGCTAGAATGGTTTATTTGGGATTGATCCTCCTTTGAGCGGGAGGTTGGACTAGATCATTTCCTGAGGTCCCTTCCAGCCCTGATTTCCTATGATTCTACTCTAATAGTTTCCATGCATTGAAGGGGTGTTTGGGTGTATGTATATACGGTACCCTTTTTTCTAACTGAGCATGAATGCGTTTCTACTTTTCACATACCTCATTCTCTGCTCTCAAGGTTCTTGTCTCTTGCTGTGTTGTTGCGCAAATAACGGGGAAACTGCGAGTAGTTCGGTGCTTGTTTTGGTCGTATTTCCCTCCTTTGCCCAGGACTGGAGCAAGACTCAGATCATTTCCATTGGGTTTAGTCAGATGTGGGTCCCTCATCTTGGAGATTGGGTGACACCAAGGATTTTCTTGAACCTGTGTCCAAATTAATCTCTTAGAATTAGTATTAGAATTTCACTCTACTTCTGCTAGGAGCCGTGCCCCTGCCTCCTCCATTCTACACCCACAAGTTCTTTTTGGTAAAGTCTTACTCCCTTGGCTTCTTCCTGAAGCCAACAAGGCATCTAGTCATCAATTGTTTATTTATCTCTCTTGAATAAAATACCTGGGTACAAAATATACAGGAATGACCAAGTCAGTTGTGCTGGTGGGGGAGGGACACTACACATGGAAGAAAACCGAGTCAGATGCATCAAACTATTAAATGGAGCAAACAGTGTCATAGAAATTCTATGGATAGAAATTCCATGCTTGAATAATAAGAGTCTAGCAGTAGGGATGCTGGTCTGCTGACCAGGATGGTGAGTGTTGCTGTGAAATATAATATCCTTGTAGGAGAAAATACCAAAGTAATCCACCACAGTAGCATTTACCTTCAGAAAGTGCAATGGTACAAAAAGGGGAGGCTCATTCAGTGGAAAATGATATGAACAGTCAGAAGAATGAAATGACTGCAAACTGCATGGAAACTTTTTAAAAACACTGTGGTAGAGGCTCAAACTAAATTTACATCCCAAATTAAAAAACCTAGTAGGAGGCTAGCCACAGTGGCTAATCAACAGAGTAAAAAAGGTAAGGTAGTTAGAGACAAAAAGACTTCCTTTAAAAACTGGAATAAAATTCTACTGAAGAGAATAGAAAGGAGCATAAATTCTGGCAAATCAAGTGTAGAATTATAATTAGGCAGGCCAAACAAGAATTTGAAGAGTGACTAACAAAAGACACAAAAATGTAACAGCCTAGAAAAGGTTAAAGGACAGTAAGGAAGCCCACCAAACAGTCAGTGGGTCCACTGGATGATCGAGTTGCTAAAGGAGCACTCAAAGACGAAACAAGACCCTGTGAAGAAGCTAAATGAGTTCTTTGCATTGGTTTTCACTGCAGAGAATATGAGGGAGAGTCCCACACCTAAACCTTTCTTTTTAGGTGGCAAATCTGAACTGCCCCAGATTGAGGTGTCAGTATAGGATGTTTTGGAACAAATTGGGAAACTAAACAGTAGTAAGTCACCAGGTCTGTTATACATCCAAGAGTTCTGAACAAACTTAAATATGAAATTTTAGAACTACTAACTCTGGTATGAAACCTGTTGCTTAAATTAGCTTCTGTTCCAATGACTGGCGGATAGTTAATGTGATGCTAACTTTTAAAAAAGTCTCCAGAGGTGATCCTGGTTGTTGCAGACCAGTAACTTCAGTACCAAGCATGTTGGTTAAAACTAGTAAAGAACAGAATTATCAGACACATAGATGAACACAGTATGTTCCGAGGGAGTCAGCATGGCTTGGTAATGGGAATCATGCCTCACTAATCTACTAGAATACTCTGAGAGCGTCAACAAAGCGTTTGGATGAGGGTGAGATCCAGTGCATATAGTGTACTTGGACTTCCAGAAAACCTTTGACAAGGTCCCTCACAAAAGGCTCTTCAGCAAAGTATGGAGTCATGGGATAAGAGGGAAGGTCTTTCCCTGGATTAGTAACTGGTTAAAAGATGGGAAGCAAAAGGTAGGAGTAAATGGTCAGTTTTCACAGTGGAGAGAGGTAAATATCAGGTCCTCAAAGGATCTGTACTTGGACTAATGCTGTTCAACATTCATAAATTATCTGGAAAAAGTGGTAAACAGCAAGGTGGCAAAATGTGCAGATGTTAAATTACACTGGATCGTTAGGGCCTAAGCACACTGCGAAGAGTTACAAAGGAATCTCACAAAACTGGGTGACTAGACAACAAAATGGCAGATGAAATTCAGTATTGAATGCACATTGAAAGCAATGCACATTGGAAAATAAGATCCCAACTATACATAAAATGATGGGGTCTAAATTAACTGTTACTACTCAAGAAAGATCTTGAAGTCATCATGGAAGGTTCTCCAAAAGCATCTGATCAGTGTGCAGCAGCAGCCAAAAAAGCTAACAGAATGTTAGGAACCCTTCGGAAAGGAGAAAGAAGATACTCACTCATTATAAAAGGGGATCTCCCCTCTTTTAACCTTCTCATCTGTTGTCCCGCACTGTTTGAATCAAAACAACTTGTTTAGTTTGCTGCAAAAGACTGAACTGATCTTATGACTTACCCTTCTCTGTACTTATTCACCTGACATGCTATAGCTTTCATTTCATGCATCTGATGAAGTGAGATTACACTCTCAAAAGCTCATATGATAAATAAATTCGTTACTCTTCAAAAGTGCCACCGGGCTCCTTGTTTTTTATAAGACAGCCTATATCATAATGCCACTATATAAATCCATGACATGCCCATATTTTGAATACTGTGTGCAGTTCTGGTCACCCTGTCTCAAAAAGATAGTTAGAATTGGGAAAAGAATGGAGAAGGGCAACAAAAATAACTAGGGGTATGGAATAGCTTCATATGAGGAGAGATTAAAGACCTGTTGATCTTAGAAAAGAGATGACCAAGGAGGGATATGATAGAGGTCTGTAAAATCATGAATTATGTGGAATTGGTGAATAAGGAAGTATGATTTACTCGCAACACAAGAATTAGGGATCACCCAAATGAAACTAATATGCAGCAGATTTAAAACAAATAAAAGGAAGTATTTCTTCACCCAGTGCACAGTCAAGCTATGGAACTTATTGCCAGGGGATGTTATGAAGGCAAAAACTATAACGGGATTCAAAAAAAACCTAGGAGAGTTCATAGAAGATAGGTCCATCAATGGCCATTAGACTTCTACATCCATAGTGACTAGGATGGTGTTTTCTGGGAGCTCACTGATGGGTTGACTTTCTCAGGAAGTCAGTGGTATCACGAAGATAGCTAGGAGCGCTAGTGGCGTAGGGCCTGAGGAGTCAGTCTACATAGCCTGACAGTCCTGCTGTGAGAGTCCCAATGCCCAAGATGATGGGGCATCCAGGATTCCTGGGTTTATGGATCTTGGGTAGTAGTTAGAATACCCCTGGTCAGGGCTCTTGGGGTGCATCTGTGTAGATTTGTTCTTGTGTTTCTTCACTGTGGATGTAGAAGCCCTCTACACCAACATTCCACACAAAGATGGACTACAAGCCATCAGGAACAGTTTCCCTGATGATGACACGGCACACCTGGTAGCTGAATTTTGTGACTTTGTCCTGACCCACAACTACTTCAGATTTGGAGATGATCTATACCTTCAAGTCAGTGGGACGGCTATGGGCACACGCATGACCCCACAGTATGCCAACATTTTTATGGCTGATCTAGAACATCGCTTCCTCAAATCGTGTCTCCAAGTGCCTCTCCTTTATCTACGTTACACTGATGACATTTTCATCATCTGGACCCCCAGGAAAGAGTCTCTTGAACAATTTCATTGGGATTTCAACAATTTCCACCCTACCATCAACCTCAGCCTGGACCAGTCCACACAAGAAATGCACTTCTTGGATACTACAGTATGAATAAGGCATGGACACATTAACACCACTCTCTAATGAAAACCAACTGACCTCAGTACATACCTACATGCCTCCAGCGTCCATTCTGGACACATTACGTGATTCATCATCTATAGCCAAGCCTTAAGACACAACCTGATCTGCTCCGGTCTCTCAGACAGAGACAAACACCTACAAGTTCTCTACCAAACATTCCTAAAACTACAGTACCCTCCTGGAGAAGTGAAAAAATAGATTGACAGAGCCAGACGGGTACCCAGGAGTCACCTAGTACAGGACAGGCCCGAAAAAGAAAACAAGGGAGAACACCACTGGCCATCATCTACAGCCCCAGCTAAAATCCCTCCAGCACATCAAAGATCTACAACTTATCCTAGAAGATGATCCCACACTCTCCCAAGCCCTGGGAGCTATGTTCCCTCTAAGCTGCGCGGCAGCCGTCGCAACCGCTGCGCAGCACTGAGGGGCCCCTGCGCAGCCCAGCAGCCCCTGCTGTCCCCTCCAGACCTCCGGGGCTGCAGCAGACCCGGCCTGAACTCGGCCTCTGGGCTGGCCCTCCTTGCCCCCCAGGGCAGAACAGGCAGGCTCAGGGCCGGAGCAGGTGCGCGGGCCTGCCTGCCTCACGTGGCCGGGGCAGCGGGGTGGCCACGGCTGGGACAGGCTCCCACTCGCCGGCCGCCTTGACTTCCCGGCCTGGGGCTGGGGTTGGCTCCGCTCCACCGACGGCCTCGGCCTCCCGGCACGGGGCTGGGATCGGCCTCCGGAGCCGGGGTCTGCTCTGCCCTGCCAGTGGCCTCCCGGGGCCGCAGTCTGGTCCTTGCCGCCAGCAGCCTCGGCTTCTTTCTTTCTTTTTTTTCTTCTTTCTTTTCTCGGCTTCTTTCTTTCTTTTTTTTCTTCTTTCTTTTCTCGGCTTCTTTCTTTCCTTCTTTTTTCTTTCTTTCTCTTCTTTGTCTTCCTTTTTCTTTACTTTTCTCTTCTTTGTCTTCCTTTTTCTTTCTTTCTTTCATTCTTTGCTTCCTTTCTTTCTCTTTCTGCCTTCTCTCTTTTTTCTTTGTCTTCCTTCCTTCTCTTTTTTCTTTGTCTTCCTTCCTTCTTTGTCTTTCTTCTTTCCTTCTCTTTCTCTTCCTTCCTTCTTTGTCTTCCTTCTTTCCTCTTCTTTCCTTCTCTTTCTATCTTTTTCTCTTCCTTCCTTCTTTTTTAATTCAGTTTCTGACAGAATTATTGTCACTTTTTGTGTCTGGACATATGTTTATGCCAGACAAGTAATAATTAAACAGGCCCACATTATGCATTCTAGGGCATCAAGAAGTCCTTCTTTTTTCCACAATCACCTCCCCTGATAGCTTGGTCTGGTCCTTCAGTCTCGTATTCAGTTTCTGATACGATGTTTCTCCAGCTTTGGGCCCATTTTTATATGTATTCTGATAGATTTTCACATGCTTCATTACTTAATTTTCCACCAATCAGCATTCAACATTATCCATTGAATTGTATATAGCCTGTGCTTTACTCACATGCAAGCACTAATCACATAATGTCTGTAATTTACTTGCTGAATTTATAGTTTTGGGGTTGTCTCATGCTGGGTCACGCTGTTTCTAAGTTTCCTAGAAGAAAGTAGTTTTTATTTATCCGTACATGTTTGTACCTCTTACTTTCATCTTCCCACACGACACCTTATTTATCTTGCCAACAGTATAGTTTTAAACAAATCATCAAACTATATAAAGGATAAATTAACAAAAAAAAAAAAATGCTTGTGCCAGGCAAGGCCTTGGCCTGCATGTTAACTTCCACAATATCCATAATTACAATTTAGCTAACCAAGAATCTTATTTTATCATTTGCAAGCCTCTATTTCAGTGTTATAGATCTGAATGTGTTTGTGGTAAGTATGTTATCCTTCCCCTTAATCAGTCAGAAAGGGAATTTTAAAAAGCACACTGTGTGATTCTTTAATGTCAACATTTCATATCTTCTCTAAACACAAATTTGTCAAGGGTATTTTTTTTAATTCACATACAAAATCTTTCTACTTTTGTATAGCCAAAGCTTATCAGTGTTTTCGCTGTTACAAAATGTAGGTCTGGTTTTTAGGCCTTGGTTTTTAGTCAGTTTTAACCTACATTACTGTCTCTGAATATTTTCACTAGGAACTGGAGGATGCGATACAACCAGACACAAGCTTGGTGTCAGTGATGACTGTGAACAATGAAATAGGAGTAAAACAGCCAATCAGTGACATTGGTAAGTAAGCATTGTCTTTCAGCAAGCTAACATAAATGACTCTGACTTGAAACCTGGAGCCTCTGATGTGTATCGCTATAGCTAAGTACTGTTGATTAAAATGTGTAGTCAAATAATTGTTTACACATATGGTTCATTAAGAAAAATGTTAAGGAGACCAAATAACCAATAATTGCTAATTTTATTGCTAAAACTAGGTACCATTTCAGGAAAGAAAGAATTACTAGATTATTGATCCTCTGGGAAGCTGTTTCTCACAGAATGTTAATTTGCCTTATGGAGAAGGGATGTGCCCCAAAATACATCCTGAAAATTAATTATCTTTATAGTAGACTTGTTTTCAAGTTACAATCACTCTGTCACCCACAGCTAAAATTCACCAATTTACCTGGGTTTTTTTGGTACCACAGTGTATCCCATATCTCTAGCTTTTGAGCGCAGCATTCCTAACTAGTTCGGCCATAAATGCACTCCCTACCTTTTATCAGGAGAGAACATGCATGTGTGACATACTGCACCCCTACACCCCCCATAATGAGATCTGTGTGTCTTTCCTCTTCACCTTGGTAATGTAATGTTGTGATTTAATGCAAAATATGTCATGTGAGGTTTTTTTTAATGCTCATGTCATGCCCTACATTATTATGGTAGCATGTTTTATACATGTGTACCGATAGGAAAGGTGTCCCCAAAGGTATTTCACATGGCTCAAGTAGGAGCAAGTAATCAGGGCTGCAAACACATCCAGAAGAAATACTAGCTTAGTGGCCTAGCGTAATGCCTGTAGCACCTTGGCTGAAGAAGGGAGACCACCTGTCCTTTCTGAACAAAGTGAATCATCTGACCGCAAGGAAGAGGAGAGGAAGGGATGTTTGAAGAGAGAAAAAGAGACATTTTAAACCTGGTGAGGGGCTTTCTGCTTTTGTCTTCATCTTGTAAGCAACTCTAAGAACTGGGCCTGCTGACTGGAGGGTAGAAACTTGCTGAAAACCATCACAGCCAAATTTGAGTGGTAATCTGAGCATGATTGTAGTAGTGATTTTAGGTTACAATGTGAGTTATCTTTTATTTGGTAATGATAAACTCCTTGGCTGATTTATTAATTGATTGTGCATTGATTTGCCTTATATACTCACTTAGAATCATGTTTTGATCAATAAACCTATGAATGTTTGGTCTAAAACAGTGTGGATTTTGGAAAAGAGGATGAGAGTGTGGACACCTAAGTTGGAGCAAAAGTAATATCATTTTCTTATCAGCTTCACTGTTAAACTGACAGACTAGTATAAATGACCCTGCAGTGATCAGGGAAGGGTCCCAATCCCTGCAGGATGGAAGTTCCCTGTGTGGCATATGAGGTCTGGGGACCTGTCCCATGAGTGACTGTTGAGCGTACTTCCACTGCCTGGGACTGATTACATGGAGGAGGCTGGTGTGGGCTGACCCAGGAGTGGGGGTTCACCTAGCAAAGTGGGGTAAGTCAGGGCCCAGGAGTGGGCAATCGGGGAGGCACAGCGGCAAATCAGACGAGATTGTGAGAGGGGAACGTCACAGCATGTATCCTGATTTTGATAGAATTTGCATTCACTTTTGTCAGATGCTAGGTTTAGGTTTCCAGGATCTGTTGATGTAAGTGAGCAAAATACAACTCAGAGTTATGGTAATAAAATGTTGATGTGTTATGTGATGGACATGAATTTTATGTGCAATAGGTATGAAATATACACAAGTACCAGAAATGCATGATGGTGCAATATCAGGTGTAATGACACTGAGCCCTGAGGAAGCTACGTTGTTTTGAAGGACCAGAAGTAAGCCACTGGCCTGTCTCGTCTGACACTGTCTTGATAATGGTTTTGCTGTCTTGAACAATATGTTCTTAAATTTCTTAAAAATGTAAACTAAAACTGCATCTGATATTTTTAACAGGGAGTTGTTACAGGCACAAAACCTTATAATGAGAGTGGGGTGCATTGTTTTCAGCTTCACCTGATTTTGTAATATAAAGAAAAGCTTTGCTATTGGCAGCCAAAATTACTGTGTGTTCGCAAGTCCCTGTATAATAATCTGAAATATAATCTCCACCGTTCTATGCTGGAGAATTCTAGGGAACAATTATGCAAAATGAGATCTAGAGGTGAGAGTCAGTAGCAGATCAAATGTGAGTTTACAGTGCTATGACAGGTCACTGCTGGGCACTCTGCCCAGATGCCTGTCATACCATAGGCAGTAATAGTTTCTCTCTGAGGATATGATGCAGCTGCACTTAGAATATCCTTCTCACTTCTGAGCACCAGGAAGTTACTGTCTGGAGAAAGTTCAGAGAAGGGCAACCGTAGTGATGTGGGAACTGAGTATATGGATGTGGTTTGCTGAGGAAAGATTAAAAGCTAACTTTGCAAAACTTGATTAAGTGACAAGACAGTGGGGAATGGCTCATAAGCACACAGATAATTGAAGTCTATGAACATTAAGGTAGTCTTAAGATAAAAGGGAATTAAGAAATGGAAACTATCAGCTTCCAAAGACAGATCTGCTAGGGTGTGCGAGTGGTCTCTCTCCTGGGAAGTAATAGAAACCCCCCAGGGCTTTAGACAAAAAAGTGAACTTGGCCGTGTAGTGAGAGAGGTGCTGTAGTTCCATAGGGAAGGGTCCTGCATTTGACAAGATTGCTTTTTGCCTCTGACTTCTATGATAGGGAAGCAACTTGTAGCCTTTCTGCTGAAGTAGCTGAAATTTAGAAGCTAGCCTGGAGCCATGTACAATTAAGCTTTGGGAAGTATCTGCTGGAATAGCTGCAAAACGGTCCATAGAGAATTGACTAAAAAATTAAAACAAAGAGTTTTCATTTCTTCTCCCATCCCTTGCAAAACTGCTCCTGCTCCCCTTCAAGGTGACACTTTTCAGTTACATTAAAGCATTGAATAAGTAATTCATTGTTTTGTTTCTTGCTGTTGTGTTCTTATCTCAGGTCAGCTCTGCAGCACTCGTAAGGTTTTCTTCCACACAGATGCTGCACAGGCAGTTGGTAAAATTCCTATGGATGTCAATGCTTTGAAAATTGACCTAATGAGCATTAGTGGCCATAAAATCTATGGTCCAAAAGGTATGTATGTATTTATTGTTTTTTCTAAGGGACTTTAGGGTCACTTTGTTTCAGCGTGTGTTCTGTGAATAACTTATTAGCCCTTCATACTCTTCTCGAATGAATAGAGTTTTTCAGTAGTCATTTAACCAGTCATAGTGTACTTGGATTATATTCTAGTTTGCAAAAGAGCTAAAATTTTCCAAAGGGCCCTGTGACTAGTATGAAGTCTCTGACAGAGCATGAGTGCACTAAGACCTGTGTGTCTCTTTTCTGCCACAGCTTTGATCCATGCTCTGTTCCTGCAGTTGGGAAGCAGACAGTCTCCATCAGTGCACAGTTCCTCTTCAGAGTGCCCTTTTCGCTGATAGTAGTGACCCACTCTACAGCCAGGCAGAATTCAAAGTAGAGTTGGTGCTACCCTTGGTGCTCCTTTCAGTTATGGTGCTCTGACAATCCTATTTTCCTATTGATTAAAACGTTTCTCTCCCCTTACGCAAGTTAGAGGAAATAGTAGGCTGGCTGAGTAGACAGAAGGAACAGTGAAACTAACTAAACATGAAGTGCCTGAAGTAAAAGGAAGCAGAGAGAGTTTTCTCCAACCTCACTGTTACAGTGATCTTAGCCATTGCTTGGACTGTGGAAAGTGAATTCTTTCTGACAGTCAGAAGTCTGATTCAGGCAGTGCTCCAAATCTGCACTCAGAACCTGGATCATGCATGTCACCCCCCAGGTACAGATTGACACATTAGCTGCTCATGTTCTGGTAGTACCTGTGTGCTGACTTACAGCTCTGGAGACCCCTGGAGAGTCAAGTTTCTTTGCCCTATCACTGTTGTCTGGCAGGAGTGCAGTGTATGCTCTACCCCTCCTCTTGTTTCATAGGAAACATTTTGTTGCTCTTTGACAGCTTCCTCCACAATTATGGGCACCATTACTGACCACTTTACTAATTCTCCAACACCCATGTGGGGCTGGATCCTAGCCCTCACCACATGGCAAAACATAGGATTTAGGGGTGGATGGATTTGGGGGACAAAATCAGATCCAAAAATTTAGGCTTTGCAGCCAGAGGCCCCACTTAAGTGGCTTAGAAAGAGATTTCAGATAGAGTCATGGAATATTAGGGGTGGAATGGATCAACCCCAACTAAATCATCTCAGCCAGGGCTTTATCAAGCCAAGCATTAAAAACCTCTAAGGATGGAGATTCTACCACCTCCCTAGGTAACCCATTCCAGTGCTTCACTACCCTCCCAATTTGTCCACATTCTTTCTATAGTGGGAGGCCCAAAACTGGAGACAGTACTCCAGATGTGGCCTCACCAGTGCAGATTGGAGGGGAAACATCACTTCCTTCAATCTAATGGCAATATTCCTAATGCAACCTTATATGCCATTAGCCTTCTTGGTAATAACGGCACATGGTTGACTCATATCCAGCTTCTTTTGCACTGTAACCCCCAGGTCCTTTTCTGCAGAGCTGCTGCCTAGCCAGTCTATAGTAGTGCCTGGGATTCTTCCATCCTAAGTGCAGGACTCTGCATTTTTCCTTGTTGAACTTCATCAGATTTCTTTTAGGCCAATCCTCCAATTTGCCTAGGTCACTCTGTATCCTATCCATATCCTTCAGCGTATCTACCACTCCCCCAGCTTAGTTTTATCTGGTGGTGAAGTAGTTCTGATGTTGACAACATTGCTGTAAAGCCACAGTGTGATAGGGCAAGGGACCGAGACCCAGGAGAACACAATAAAGTATGCCATTCTTTCCTCTGATGTGGAAATCATCAGTTCAAATCCCTGAAATGGGGAGAGAGTGCAGATCCATGTCGATGATCATCTTTGAGTCCCATGTGTTGTTTTTTCTCCTTTGGCAATTGTCCACATGTATCTTCACTCCAGGGAATGGAACAAGTTGTACTGACTCTCCAGAACATGGATTTGAGGAGCATTGGTGATTACAGGAAAAATTATTATAGGATGTGTCCAATTCAGTAGAGCCGACTAGAAAGCAAATGGGAGAAATAAAGCTACGTGTAAGTGCATGAAGAGCTCCAAATAGTGGTATTGCATAGTCCAAGAGTGGAGGCCGTGCACAGTCATGCTGGAGACCTAGTTATACGCTACAATATCCTTAGGTGGTCAATACATACCAGGTGATAACAGTCATCGAAAACTGGCTAGATCAATGGGGTCAGCGGGTAGGAATCAATGGCTCGATGTCTGGTTGGCAACTGGTAACGAGTGCAGTGCCCCAGGGTTCGGTCCTGGGGCCGGTTCTGTTCAACATCTTCATTAATGATCTTGATGATGGAATAGACTGCGTGCTTAGTAAGTTTGCAGATGACACCAAGCGGGGGGAATGGTAGATACTCTGGAGGGCAGGGACAGGATCCAGGGAGACTTGGACAAATTGGAACACTGGGCCGAAATAAACCTCATGAGGTTCAACAAAGACAAGTGCAAAGTCCTGCACTTAGGACGGAAAAATCCCATGCACTGCTACAGGCTGGAGACTGATCGGCTAAGTAGCAGCGCTGTAGAAAAGGACCTGGGGGTTATGGTGGACGGGAAGATGAATATGAGCCAACAGTGTGCCCTTGTTGCCAAAAAGGCCAATGGTATATTAGGCTGCATCAGTAGGAGTATTGCCAGCAGATCGAGGGATGTGATAATTCCCCTCTATTCGGCACTGGTCAGGCCGCATCTGGAATCCTGTGTCCAGTTTTGGTCTCCCCACTACAGAAAGGATGTGGACAAATTAGAAAGAGTCCAGCAGAGGGCAACAAAAATGATTAGGGGGCTGGGGAACATGACTTATGAGGAGAGACTGAAGGAGCTAAGCTTATTTAGTCTGCAGAAGAGAAGACTAAGGGGAGATTTGATAGCAACCTTCAACTACTTGAAGCGGTGCTCCAAAGAGGAGGGAGCTAGGCTGTTCTCGAAGGTAACAGAGGACAGAACAAGGAGCAATGGTTTCAAATTACAGCTGGGGAGGTCAAGGTTGGATATTAGGAAAAACTTTCTCACTAGGAGGGTGGTGAAGCATTGGAATGGATTACCTAGGGAGGTGGTAGAATCTCCATCTTTGGAGGTTTTTAAGGCCCGGTTAGACAAACCCTGGCTGGGATGATGTAGGGGGAAGAGGTCCTGCTTTTTAGCAGGGGGTTGGACTAGATGACCTCGTGAGGTCCCTTCCAACTCAATTGTTCTATGATTCTATGTCTGTGCAATCTGACTCATTTGGGCAGTCTGAGCTGAGATGGATTGACCCTGATTTATCCCCATATGCCATAAACACCTGGGACTTGCAGGTAGGTTTAATCTTCTGTAGATAATTTGAGCCTCCAGGTAGCTAAAGGGTGGAACCTGACCTCCCTGAGTATGAATGAAGCTTGAGGAGCAGTTCAGATGGGCTAATGGCCTGGTTGAAACAAACTAGAGACCATTTCAGATGGGAATTTGCAGTTAGGATGCAAGACCATTTTATCCTTATGGAATGTGATGTAGGGGGGAATCTGCCATCCGACATGTACCTCGCTAACTCTGGGCTAGTGTTATAAGGACTGCTGTCTTCAAAGATATGGTACAGACAACAGTTTTAAAAAGATTTTTACAATGGTTCCACAAGTTTTGTGAGAACAAGATTCAGATCCCAGAGAAGAGGTTGTTCATGTGCTGTAGGAAATATAGGGGAAAGCCTTTCAGAAACTTGGGTATTGTAATGGGAATGAAAACTGTCAACCTGTGCATTTGGGGACATGGGGTGAGAGATATGAGATGTAGCCATGTACACCTCAAACAGTCAAAATTATCTTCTGATACACTTCAAGATAAAAGCGATGGAAGACTATGTCGGATCTACCCCGTCATGAGTTACCCATGTAGAGATGTCTTCCTCTTCATTAGTGAATAGGTCTATCTGGTCTAAAGGCTTCCTGCTTTCCAGCATCATCTTTTGGACACTAAGGCTATGTCTACATTTGCTAAAATTAGTTTGAATTAGTTAGCTCGAACTAACTAATTTGAACTAATTTTATTTAGTTCAAACTAGCATGGCCACACTGGAACGTTAGTTCAAACTAAGCAAGTACTTGCTTAGTTCGAATTAGTGATCTCCATTCATTTCAATGGCCGGTTAATTCGAACTAAGAAATTAGTTCGAATTAACATGGCCACATTGGTTAATTCGAACTAGTTAGTTCGAATTAACCCTTAGTTCGAATACCCTATTTGAACTTATTAGTTCGAATTAAGGAAGCCCTTAATTCGAACTAACTAAAGCCTAGTGTGGCCATGGCTTTAGTTAGTTCGAATTAAGCCTCCTTAATTCGAACTAACTTGCCAGTGTAAGACATAGCCTAAGAGAACATTCTTGATCTAGTTCCAGAGGGGTAGCCGTGTTAGTCTGTAAACAGCAAAAAACGAGAGTCCTGTGGCATCTTAAAGTCCAACAAATCTCTTCGGGCATAAGCTTTTGTGGGCTCCAACCCACTTCGTCAGATGCATGAAATGAAATCAGCAGTTGAGAGGTGTATATACACATGCCAGGAGGAGTCGCATAATAATGGCAGGTGCTGACAAAGTCAATTCAGTGGGGCGGGAGAGGATCATTCACACCAGTTGAATAGAAGGTGTGAATGTGTGAAGACCGACAATCACTTTTTGTAGTGTGAGAACCATTCCAAGTCTCTATTCAGACCCAGTCTCATTGTGTCAGGTTTGCAAATGAACTCCAGCTCTGCAGTTCCACACTGGAGTCTGTTTTCAAAGTTTTTTTTGCAGGAATATGGCAACTTTCAAGTCTGCTACTGAGTGTCCAGGGAGATTGAAGTGTGCTTCTACCGGTTTATGGATGTTACCATTTTTTATGTCCGATTTTTGTCCATTTATTCTCTTGCGTAAGGAGAGTCCGGTTTGGCCTATGTACATGGCAGAGGGGCATTGCTGGCACATGATAGCATATACAACATTAGTGGATGTGCAGGTGAATGAGTTCCTGATTGTGTAGCTGATGCGATTGGGACCTGTGATGGTATCACTGGAGTTGATGTGCGGGTAGAGTTGGTAACGGGGTTTGTTGCAGGGATAGGTACCCGGGTTAGTGTTCTTGTAGTATGGTGTCTGATTGCTGCTAAGTATTTGCTTCAGGTTGGGGGGCTGTCTGTAAGCAAGAAGAGGCCTGCCTCCCAAGGCTTGGGAGAGTGGGAGCATCTTCCAGAATAGGTTGCAGATCTTTGATGATGTGTTGGAGGGATTTCAGCTGGGGGCTGTAGGTGATGGCCAGTGGTGTTCTGTTGTTTTCTTTGCCGGGTCTGTCCTGTAGGAGGTGACTTCTGGGTACCCGTCTGGCTTGGTCGATCTGTTTTTTCTCTTCCCCAGGTGGGTACTGTAGCTTTAGGAATGTTTGGTAAAGGTCCTGTAGGTGTTTGTCTCTGTCTGAGGGATTGGAGAAAATCTGGTTGTATCGCAAGGCTTGGCTGTAGACGATAGATCGTGTAATATGTCCAGGGTGGAAGCTGGAGGCATGTAGGTATGTATTGCGGTCAGTTGGTTTTCGGAATAGAGTGGTGTTAATATGTCCATCCCCTATGGGAGACATTTCCAGCACATGATGGCATAATTCCATTGGTGGATGAGCTGGTGAATGAGCCCTTGATGGAACAGGGTGGCTTCATTTGGTCCTGTGATGGTGTCTTCAGTGTAGATATAAGGGCAAAGTTGGCAGCGTGGTCTGTTGCAGGGATATGTTCCTGCTTTAGTGTTTCTTTTGTTTGATTTGACCTCACCTTCCTCTATGTGCTCTCTGTGCTGTTCCCCAGTGTTTGAATCCTAACATCTATTCTGATTTGCTGTTACAGCCTGACCTGATCCTATGTCATACCCTCCCCTGCATTTCCTCCCATTCTGTAAGTTTCCCATCTTCAAAGCATCTGATGAAGTGGGATTTTCTCCCATGAAAGCTCATGTGATAAATAAATCTGTTAGTCTTTAGAAGTGCCCCAGGACTCTGTATTGAGGCAGTAATGTCCAAGATGGGAAATGATCAGGGTATCATTGGTGATGTTGTGCTCTAAGCACACGGAACCTTCCGCTGCCAAAGTAAGCCGGGCAGAAGTCAAGGCCTCCCCCTTTCAAACACTCAGAACCATGCAGGAGAGGAAATGGTGTGGGAGGAGCATGTTCAGTGAGCCCTGGTTTCTGGAAGATTGAGTTCCTGCACCTATTGGAGCTTCTGCCCAGATACATAAAGATCCAGAGGAGCTGTTCTCGAAGGAGAAGGAAGTGGTCTCTGAGTTCCGGGTGGCCTTTGTAGTCATTTCAGAAGTTGGGTATGTTCTGAATATGCCAAGCTGCTTTGTTTGTTTTTCCAGGGGTTGGTGCCATCTATGTTCGCCGTAGGCCCAGAGTGAGGCTGGAACCCTTACAGAGTGGTGGCGGCCAGGAGAGAGGAATGCGATCTGGGACTGTGCCTACACCTTTAGTAGTTGGCCTTGGAACAGCGTGTGAGGTGGCTCAGCAGGAGATGGAGGTATGTAGAGAGCAGGTCTGTCTCCTGTTCCTAGAGAAGTTCTTTGATCCTTCCCTGTCCATTCTGCATGGGCTGCATTGAAATTTGTATTGGGCCCTTTAGTGGGACCACATTTCCTTCCAGAGAAGTCCTTCTCCATAGTGTTCACCTGTAACACTGGCCTCTTGTTTCCTGACTCTCACTCTTGAGACTGGAGATAACTGACTCCTCCTTATTGTCTTCACTACTGGCATTTCTGTGGGACCTTGAGTCCCATTCTTCTTTAGACTGGTTTGAATCTCTTGGTTTTCTGACAACAAAAAGCCCACAAAGCCAGAAGAGTCAAACATATTTCCTTTCACATTTTTCTGCAATGAATAAATGAGCATAGCGACCCTGAAGAGTATGAATGTGCCCCAGGCATGTGCTTTGTGCCTCAACTGGTAGTAAAAAGAGGTTCTTTATTTGTGCACAAAAAATTCAGTATTTTATTATAGAGCAATACAATGTAGACATAAGTTTACCCTGTCATATGTGCCATGATCTCATTATTTGGTGTAGGCACTTTGGAGTCTAGTCTACACTGCCATGCTAAGTCAATGGGAGATCTGCAATCTGTGTACAGTAGAATGCATATCTCCCATTGACTGACTTACTCCCCCTACCACAGTGTCTTCGCTCAGCTGCATCAACGGGAAATGCTCTCCCTTCCACACAGTGTTACGCTTTTTGGAGGGGTAGTGTTACTATGTCAAAGGGGAAAGGAAAGGACTTCCAGCAGCGATACCGGCTGCTCAGTCGACACCACCGGATCGATGCAGCAATTTCAGTGTGGCCTAAGCCTCATTGTAAGTCAGTGGGACTTATGCTCCTAAGTTACTTTGGCACTTTTGAAAATTCTACTTATTGTGTCAGCACTGATACATGGCTTCACTTTCAAACACCCACCCTATTCTGCTCATCTCGCTCCTTGGAAGAATCATGGCTGCACTGAAGGTTGAGGGGGTGGGCTGTCAGTCACTGTGGTAGAAGGAACAAGTCTCAAAACCATTTATGCCAAGTTAGTGAAATATCAAGTAGGTTTGTGTGTTTGCTGTCCTCATCTGTCTGCCCAGGGTGTCTCAGTTCTTACAATTCATGTAAGACGAGCTTATTACCAGTTCAAGTGAACACAAGAAGACATGGTCTGGGAACAAAGTCACATTTCCCTGTGACACCCACATTAATAGTGTGGCCATCTGCCCCTCTCCAGTGCCTCAACCATATAAAAAGGGTTGAATCTACTCCAGCCTTTGAAGTATGTATCTGGTCTTTTAATGGAGGCAGTAAAGGCTTATGTTTTTAGGTCTCATGTTCAGTTCCTGCTACTGCTGAATCATGCCAAGTCACGCGTGTGCCAGTAGGCTCCTCACAATGGGGGTGTATAAAATCCCAAGTCTCTGAATTGCATGTAGGCTCTATAGGTTTGCATGCAGTAGTGTTAATAAGAAATCCTGGCTGCAGCAGCCATACCCTGTCCAAACAGGCCGTAGTCGCCTGAGCTGAGTCGTCCGCAGAATGGGTAAGTTCTGTGGAGTCCCAGCTCTGGTGGTTCTTCCTGGTTCTGTAGAATTTATAATCCCCACCAAGCAGGGAGTACTCCGGGGCTGGCAGTCAAACAGCTTGACATTCAGATCTGTCCGTATACAGATGTGGGACAACTGACGGAAGGGTGGGACTCGACTCCCTGCTCCTGCCCTCAGCAGCAGATGCTGGCCCTTTTTCCTCGAGAGGTTTCCCCCAAGAAGTTAATGTTGCTCTTCCTGGTGAACAGTAAGGCTGTCCTCCACTAACGTAAATGCAGTGTATCCTGGCTTCTACCTTGGCAACCACTGCTGCCTTTCCGGCATCCGAAAGGCTCCTAGCTGCTGCTGCTCTGGCAGCCAAGACCTCTGCTCAGCTCACTTCACGGAGCAGAGACTGGCTTCTGAGGGAGGGACTTGAGGTGCTATTTTCCAAAGGAGGAGGAGAGCACGGAGTGGCCCCTGATCCTCTGTTCTGTCTCCGCCTGCAAAGAGCACACAGTTCAAGGCTACTTCACTGCTTCCACCCCACAGCCCCTGGGAGACATGTCTAAACACCACTCTGCTGCTCCTTCAAAAGCAATCAGCTCCTGGACACCTGGCTCCCTCCCTCAGCCCTCTGCTTTTTTAAGGGGGTGGGAGGTGAGGGAGAAGAGCCAGACAGTGCAGTGTTTGTGACTGAAGAACAGCAGTAGCAACCTGCCCTGCATTCAGAGGGAGCCACACAATGCAGGGTGGCCTGTGGCACAGACAGGCTTTGCCAGGGCCAGAGTTCTCTATCCTCCCCACCCCCCACGTACATCTCTGGTTCAGCATAACACAGGCAGCTTCTGCTTTCAGCATCTGGTGAAAGGGGGAGGGAAACCCCCCCATACGACTGTCTATGTTAGGGTTTTCTATAGTGCCTATCACTAGTACCTACATTCTTTAACTCTTTAGTCGACCAGTCACATTTTCCAGAAATAATCAAAAGGCCCAGACCTCTGTGAGGACAACAAAGACAACTCATTTGGGAGTTTCTCGCCAAGCCATTTTTGAGGTAGAAGTTCCAAAAGAAACTAGGGGTCTATTTTTGCAAAAATTAAACACTTACTTTTTTCCCCCAAAGAATCTTACTTGACCGACAGCCTATCAGACTCGGCACATGAGAACTCTGGCCCTGGCAAAGCCTGTCCACGCCACAGGCCACCCAGCCTTACTGTTCACCAGGAAGAGCAACATTAACTTATTGGGGGAAACCTGACAGCCTATCAGACTCCCCACATGCTGCTCAGAGAAAAAATCTCTTCCGCCAGAGAAACACATGGGAGGACTCTTGGGAGGGTGAGGGTCGTAACACAGACCCGCCTAGTGCGCCCTCCAGCCGTGGCACAACAGATGCACCTGCCTCAATGTCCCCTCTTCAGAGTCCCTAGCAACTCCACTGGGTGCTTTCTTGACTCCCTAGTACCTTGCTTGGGGCCAGTTTATTATAAGCGTAGTACAAAATGATCCCTAATAAAAGTCCCTAAATGTAGTCTGTTTATCGCCCCCTGTGCAGATAGTCCTAAGTAGATCATATTCTTCAAGCCCTCCACATAGCACATACCATTCTCCAGCATTTTCCATCACACTCAAGCTCTTCTTTGGGCCTCTCCTGTCCTTTTACCGGGACAGCCACCTCAGCCCTTTGAGGTGGAGTGAAATCTTGCTTTTCCCAGGGGAACCCCCCAGCTGCTCTGCTGGGAAATCATCCCTCACTCCTGCTATCCCTCAGCTGTGTCTGCATCTCTGCCTCCAGCAGGTAAGTCTCCCAATGCTGCTCACCAGTGCTCCCCGCCTTCAGCCTCTCTGGCTCGGGGCTTTAGTAATCTGACTTAGAAGTTAGCAGGCAGCGATCTGGCTTGGGGAGGTCAGCAGGCAAACCTCTCTGTTGCCCTTCAGCCTTCCCCCACAAACTACTTACAAGCCTGCTATCTATGGGAGCTCTCATCTGTCCTTTACCTGATTGAACCTTGGTAAACCCCAGGTGCCACTGTGTAAACCCAGACAGGAGGCAGCTGGGGAGTCACAAATGCACCGGCCTCTTTCCTGTTAAAGGAGGACCATTGCCACCCTGCCACGGTTCATTATGGTGAAGTTGAGGGGCAGAGGAAATCATCTTTCAGACTAAATGCATATATCCCACAGAATCAATTTCCTGGAATTCAAGAGATGTGCCTTGTGGGACCTTGATCTGTCCAGTCATGTTGTAGTTTCTAGATAATCTGAACAAATAGCACAGAATCCAGCAGGTGCATCTTCCAACAGACCCGAGTGCACATAAGTCTGTGTGGGGCCCTCGTCACTGGTATCTGTTACGCAGTGAGCATTTCTGACAATAGCAAAACAGGAATCTCCTGTCTTCCTGCAAGCTACTCTGAAGGTTAGTTCAACACTTGTCTAAACCCTTCTAATAGTTAAACCTCTTGTGTTCACTTAGGTGTTCTTCGAGGTAAGGTGGCGAACACTGAACTAGCCGCTCAGAGTTGTTTTAAAGGGGTACCAGAGATATGGCTTTTTAATGTCTGCCTTTCTCTAGTCTAAACAATGCCAGATACAGATGTTCACTCCCAGGCTGTTCATTCTGTGTGTTTGGAAAAGGAGTGAGAGTTGAAACCCTCAGCCGTTTATTATAATGATTTCTCTCTCTTTCTCTTTCTCTCTCGTTAGTATGACTATAAGCGAATCTCTCTATTGGCAGACCGACTTGTTACAAAAATAATGACTGAAATTCCTGATGTGGTTATGAATGGAGACCCAGAGCATCATTATCCAGGTATCGGTAAACCCTTGTATTTCTGTGGCTACAATATTCACCCCTTCTTGCAACCTCTTAAGTTTTCCTTTATTTTTTTAACCCTTATGGATGTCAATACAATGCTGTCTTCCTGAGCCTGGAGGCAGCCTCCTGCTATGTGTCTGAGAGCTATGAACTGCCCCACTCATCTCAATGATGTATTGATGCTGAATCCCAATAATACCATCCTAAAAGTAAAGGTTGCAAGTTTCGCTGCCGCTTATTTTAACAGAAACATCTGGCAGTCTGGATGCAGCTGTGCGATGGGGTAACTGGCTGCTTTGTGAACGGTTACTGGAGCCATAATTCCGTTTTTTCTCTCAGGTTCTTGGCTTGCTGGTTTTTGCTCACATGCTCAGGGTCTAAATGATCACCATATGCAGACTTGGGGGAGGATTTGTCCCCTGGTCAGACTGGCAGTATTTTGTTTTCTTTTTTCACCTTCCTCTGCAATATGTGGGTGCAGGTTACCTGCAAGATTATCTAGGCATATCTCATGTAATGCCTGCCATTGGTGGGGCCTCTGGCATTGGGGCACCTCAGGCCCTCCTGTTCTTTATCTATGGCACAGAGTAGTCTTCTAGACTTCTGAGGGCTGTAATACCTGGGTTTCGTTTTTGTTGTTGGGTTCAGTATGAGGTGGTTTTGATGGCTTGTGACATACAAGAGGGCAGACTAGATCTGGGGGTTCCTTCTGGCTTTAAAGTCTGAGAGAACCCCAAAACAGCTGGTGTTTCCTGGTAGCAGGAAGTCTTGTTGCCCTTGATGCTATTCTGGAAGCATTCAGTTTTCTTGCAATAGCTTCCTCTGTGCAATTACGCCCTGTCAGTATAAAAGTCTGTGAGAGTTTGAAAATTTGGGGGCAAAATAAAGATAGATAAAAAAAAGTTTAAATGCCAGAGCTGAAGCATGTGTTGGGTTGAGAACCAGAATGAATAACCTGGGCCAGAGACCATGCTGACTGGGTATTTTATTTGTTGTTTGGTTGTTAATTCAGTAAAACTCCTAATTAATATACACCCAGCAACTGCTGCAGGAATGTCAGTGCACTTCAGGAATGAAGGAGCTTAGTTCCAGTGAGCTGCAGTCATTGGCCTGTAGCCTGTTCCAGGATTCAGACCAAGAGACTGAAATAGGGAGTAGGACAGGCACTGTGCAGAGAAATCCTCCTTCAGCCCAAGGAGCTGATCAGCAGGACTCGGCTGTGATGGCTCCTTCTCAAAGGAGATCTGTAGGACCTATAGCCCTCTGGCCCTTGCCTACCCCACTTTGAACCTGAGCCTGAATGCAGGGAGCCTTGGCTCAACTGGGTACAGCAGAATGCCCCCCCGCCCCTCCCCAGAGTTCGGCTGATGCTATTTTTTTTAACTCTGCAGGCTGCATCAATTTATCTTTCGCTTATGTGGAAGGAGAGAGTCTGCTGATGGCTCTGAAAGATGTGGCTTTGTCCTCAGGAAGGTAAATGTGGAATGTCGGAGGCAGAAAGGGGTGCTCGTGGTAAAGCGTTCTTAGGAGGGAATGCTCTCTGCTGTTGGAAGTGGGAGGGCTGGGCCAAAAGAAATCTGATGAGGTTCAACAAGGACAAGTGCAGAGTTCTGCATTAAGGACAGAAGAATCCCAGGCACTGCCACAGACTGGGGACTGACTGGCTAAGCTGCAGCTCTGCAGAAAAAGACCTGGGGCTTACAGTGGACAAGAAGCTGGATATGAGTCAGCAGTGTGCCCTTACTGCCAAGAAGACTGACAGCAGATAGAGGAAAGTGATTGTTCCCCTCTGTTCAGCACATCTGGATTATTGTGTCCATTCCATCCCTCCCCCCTCCACTGAAAGGATGTGGACAAATTGGGAGGGGGCTGGAGCACATGACTTATGAGGAGAGGCTAAGGGGACTTGGCTTGTCTAGTCTGAGGAAGAGAAGAGTGGGGCGGAATTTGATAGCAGCTTTCAGCTAGTGATTGGGGATTCCAGAGAGGATGGAGGCTGTTCTCAGTGGTGGCAGATGACTGAACAAGGAGCAATGTCCTCAAGTTGCAGTGAGGGAAGATCTAGGTTGGATATTAGGAAACCTTTTCCCCTAGGAGGGTGGTGAAGCACTGGGATGGGTTCCCTAGGGAGGTGGTGGAGTCTCTGTCCTTAGAGAATTTTAAGGCCTGGCTTGACAAAGTCCTGGCTGGGATGATTTAATTGGGGTTGGTCCTCCTTTGAGCAGGAGATTCAATTAGAAGACCTCTTGAGGTCCTTTCCATCCCTAATCTTCTGTCAGTTCATGGAACAACACTTTGGGGAGTAGAACCCCTCTGCTCTTTAATCACTCTGTAAATCTGAAGTGTAGCCGTACTCTGAAATAAGAGTTTCTAAAAATGGCTCCTTGGGTCTCCATATCAGATCTGTTCTGTTTACAAGTAAAAGTGGGTTTCTCTAACTGCCAGCCTTTCAGACTCAGCCTGGAATCTGAGAGTCAATCTCCAAATGGTGCAGTCAGTCAGGAAACACTCCACCCTCCATGCCCATCCACATCATACTGGAGTACCTCCTTCACCTAAAAAGAGGAGGACTCTCTTTTAGCTCCATGAAGGTCCACCTGGCGGCAATCTCCATCTTCCACAACCAAATACAACATTCCTCACTCTTCTCTCATCCAATTGTCAAACGGTTCTTAGCGGGGATCTGGGACCTATACCCAGAGATCCGTCCCCCCACACCCATCTGGGTCCTCCCACTCGTCCTAAAGACACTGGTGAAACCACCCTTTGAGCCTTTAGCCACAACCTCCCTCAATCACATGACCATGAAGGTGGCCTTTTTAATTGCAATCACTTCAGCAAGGCGAGTGAGCAAGCTAGCTGCATTAATGGCGGACCCACCGTACACAATCTTCTATAAGGATAAAGTCTCCTTAAGACCTCACTCCAAGTTCCTACTAAAGATATCTACACTATTCCATGCCAACCAGACGATATGCTTACCTGTCTTCTGTCCCAAACCCCATACAAACCCAGAAGAAACCATTCTCCACACGCTCAACATCCATCACGCCTTGGCCTTCTACTTAGATAGAACAAGAACATTTAGAAACGCTCCCAGACTATTTGTATCAATAGCAGTCAGAGGGCCAGATGATCCTCGGCTGTCCTTCCACAATATCTTTTGACATGGGTCCCTGGCAGGTAGCACATCTCCTGGATGCCAGGTCAGGCCTACAGGTCAGTGCCTTCGCCCCCCTTAGATTATCATTACCCTTTGATTCCTCATGGGAATGGTACCATGATTCTCCGAGCCCAATGATACCTGCCTTCTCCTCGTCTACCTCTGAGGACAGAACTCATTTTTCATTGCCAGGCCAGAATACCAGGGTTTTTTCAGGTCTATGGATGGTGGGTTGGGAGCACTGCCTACTGCCAGAAATAACCAGCAGCCAGATTCCTCCCTGTGAAAGAACCGTTTCCTCCTCCCCAGTGGTGCTACTCCAGTCCTCTCAAGTTGGCTTTCTTCTCAAACATGGAGGTCTCCAGATGCATAGCTATATTCTTTTTATCCTCAAACTGCTGTCTTATTGTTTTCCTATTTAGTGCCTCTCCTCTGCCCTTAACATCTCTTCTGCTGCTTCTGGAATCCCCATGTCTTGCCACAGTTCTTGATCACTTGCCTATGCTATCTACTTGCTTTCACTGGCTCTCTTTCCCTGGCCCACTGTACATTATGAGTTTTGAAAAGAACTATAGAGGCCTGTGGTGACACTGAGTCTAGAAATAATATATTCTCCAGTCAAAGCTATTGATATGGTAGAATGTTAATTTCATTAATATAGGAGCTCTGTGCGAAAACAGAAAGGATAAAATTCTTGCCATTTTTTTCTTAGTGCTTGCACATCTGCCTCTCTGGAGCCATCCTATGTATTACGAGCAATTGGGACTGATGAAGACCTGGCTCACTCATCCATAAGGTAAGTCATGGCCTTGCTGTCTTTTCCAAATTCTTTTTCCTCTTGTACACTCAGCGGATTCTGTTCTCCTTTTCCACCTTCCTGTGTGCGCACTGTGTTAGTGTCTGTACAGTACATCTTTGCTTTGTTTTAGGTTTGGTATTGGTCGCTTCACTACAGAAGAGGAAGTAGATTATACTGTGCACAAGTGCATACAACATGTCAAAAGACTAAGGGCGATGAGGTGAGTTCCTTCCTTCCTGAGCTTACTGTACGTTTCCTCTAATCTTTTCCAGGATGTGTAAGGCCCTGGATTTCTGGTTTTTCTTTTCTTTGACCTTTTGTGAGAATTTGAATGTTACAGAAATTAAAAAATGGGTAAAAATCTGCAAAATAGTACCTTGCCGGTTTTCTGGGTAAATATTGGGGTTAGCATTGGCTCACGAGCTCCCCGGGTTGCTCCCACTTGAAGGACATTGGAGAAAATAGACAGGAACTATAACCTAAACTATGTGAAAATCATCATCTCTCCTGCTACAGAGATGGGACGTGGGGGCTGGCAGTCAGGAGAGAGCAGCAGAAATTGAAACGGGGGAGAGGATGAGCGAGAAATAATCCTGCCATTGACACCTGGTGCTGCTCTCACAGACTCCACTCTCTGAGATGCTCTTCTGCTGGCAGCAGGGGCCTATCACTACACTTCTTCCTGGCCACGTGTGCCCGTGGGCTGCAGGGGGGTAGAGTGCCCTGTTCCTGGCTTAGGATCAGAAGAGCCAGGGTCAAGAGGGCTCTCTGTCCTGGGTGCCTTGGGGCTCCTCTCTGGGCAGTGCCATGTTCACAAGGCAGCTACTTGCGTGCAGCGCAGCAGCTGGGGAGAAGGGTTCCTGGTGCTCCTGGGCGGGAGGTGGGGTGCAGCAGTGGAAGAGGGTGCCTGTTCTTCACCATGATGTAGCATTTGGGGAAGCCTTCCTCTCCCTGAAGGCCCATTGTTGCAGCCAATAGGCAGTCTAGGGAGCAGCAGCAGCCTCTGTGCAGGCACTCTGCCAGCTGGCAGGGATTTTGTGGGCAGTGGCTGGGCCATGAGCACTCCATCCAGAGCAGGGAGCTGGGTCCAGGAAGGTTTTGGATGAAAATTGGTCAAACCTGAATAATAATTCTTTGGAAATATGGGGATTTTGGGGGGAGTCAGTAAAAGTTGAAAGGAAAGAACTTGAGAAGTGTGCTTCAGGAGTGGTTCTTGCTAGGATGCCTGTTTAAGTGGTGGGGCTAGAAAGCTGGTGGTCCCTCGCCCAGTGTTGTTCACGCAAGTGGAGCTCCATGGGTGGGACCTTTTAGAGAATGAGCTGGTGTGACTGCAGCCTCGGAGAGGACCGTGCATCAATGTATCATGTTTTCTCACGACTTCCCTGGGGTTTCTGGCACCTAAGCTGGCCAACGTTGAGTGCGAAGGTTCATCCTTGTAGCAACACTCCTGCTAGTGGAGGAGGTGGATGGGGATGGGAACTTTGGGCTGTGGGCTTAGGACAGTGAGGGGTGGGACATTTCCCAGTAGGGAAATCTCTTTAAAGGGTTCTTCCTTCTGCCCCTCAAATTCCTTGGACAGATACAGAAACAGCTTATGAGTGACAGATTGTCATCAATGATACCGTTGTCTTGGGTATTCCAGATAACATCTAATTGTTTTCTCTTTACAGTCCACTGTGGGAAATGGTGCAGGATGGAATTGACCTCAAGAGTATTAAATGGACCCAGCACTAGGAAAGCGGCTGAGTTGTAACACTGGACTAGATGGATGTGGATTAAAGTGCATTTTCTCTACATTCCTGCGCAAAATCATGTGGCATTTGCTTTTGTATATAGTCCTAGTCTGGTGTTTGGGATCTACACACAGACCATAAGAAACCCAAACTGAGGTACAGCTGCGTCTCGCACACCTATTTACGCGCAAGATAACTCTGTGCCCCAGGTTTCTTGGAATTCCTTCCCGACGCAAGAGTGGAGCCTGGGCCCTTTAACGCGATTTCTCTTGCTGTAGAAGAGTTCCCCTGTAAGGAGGCTCTTTTCTTGGCATTATATCACAGGCTACACTGCTGTTGGCGGTATAGTCTTGTTTCAGTGCCTAGTCTCAGAAACAGGAACCCGCTTTCTGTGTGGTTCAGGTAGGTCCACTACAGATGGTACTTCTAGTGAAAAGAGAAACCTTACTTTGTGGCTACTGATTGGTGTATACTTGTATTGACTGTATGTTCTGAGCTCATTCAAATCTGCAGTAAAGAACCCCTTTCCCAACTGAACTAACAATTTTTACCTCTTCCACTTCAGTTTGACTGGTGACTTTTGCACTTGTACCTTCTTAGATTTGTTTTTCTCCTGATCCTCATGCAGGCCAATGTTGGTTAACCCAAAGCATTCTTCCATCTTTCCAGAATCTAGGATATAATGATGCACTTTTGCTGTCTGTGCCAGTTTTCTTTTCATGCAGTCTGTTTACTTGCACATGAAGAAAGCCAACTTGCATGTAACAGTGTATTTCTTGAGGGGAGCAGGATAAATTGGCTTCAATGGAAATGGAAGCTTTTGGTTTGGCAATCGTGTCAGACAGAAAAGACACCAGCTGTGATCATGGAAATGCTTAATACTCCTCTTCCAAAGGGGTAGCCGTGTTAGTCTATTGTAGAAAGACAACAGAGTCTTGCGGCACTTTTAAAGACTAACAGATTTATTAATCGCATGAGCTTTCGTGGGAGAAAATCCCACTTCGTCAGACGCTTTGAAGATAGGAAAGTTACAGAGTGGGAGGAAATTAAATGCAGGGGAGTGTATGACATAGGATCAGGTCAGGCTGTAACAGCAAATCAAAGTAGGTTTTAGGATTCAAAACACTGGGGAACAGCACATAGAGGAGGGGGGAGGTCAATTCACTTGATGTAATGCGAGAAAAATCCAAGGCAACTGAGTCAAATTTGCATACAAGTTCAAGTTCTGCAGTTTCTCTTTGAAGCTGTGGTTTGTTATTCATCTGTTTCAACACAGCTATTAACAAGTCGTTAAGGGAGTGAGCAGTTGTTTAGATCCGAACAGTGGCGAACAGCAGCGTTGACTCTAACCTGCCCTGATTTGCTGTCAGTCCGATGCTGGCTCTTGCACTTCCCTGCACTGATTTTCCTCCCGTCCATCTGCAGGAGTCTGGGGACAGGGGATTGTCTCCTGCGATAAATAAACGTGTCAGCCTTTAGAAGCGCCCCAGGAGCCCTCAGCCGGGGTGGCGCTGTGCGCCCCGGGGAAGGCAGACAGGCTGGGGCGGCGGCAGCGGGTGGGAGCCGGGCTCAGACACGGGCCTGGCTGGGCTGCGAACTGCAGCCCCCGCGGGACGAAGGCGGGTTCCGGGCTCAGAGTCCCAGCCCCGCGGGCAGAGCAGGAGCGAGCCCCGTCCACCCCGGCCCGGCGCTGCGCGGGGAGCCCGGCCCGCAGTGCGGCACGACTCGAGGCGGGGCCACTGCAGGTGTCTAACGCCCCGCGCTGGCTGAGCCCAGCCCCCGCCCAGCGGGCCGAGTCGGGGCGGCGCCCCCGCGTTGGGAGGCTGAAAGCCGGGAGGAGGGAGGGGTCAGGTGCGCAGGGTACGAATAGCCACTGCCGCGCCTCGACACAACGCACCCTTGGCCCGCCTGCCTGCGGCTGTCTGAACAACGCCCATTGGCCGCCCGCAGTGCTCTGCGCGTGCGCTCATCACGGGCCTGCCAGCGCGAGGCAACGGAGGGGAGGAGCACGACGACCGCCCCGCCCCTAACCCCGAACCCCGCCGCAACGTGCCGGCCCCGCCCCCTGTCTCTCGCGGCGTCTGAGCCGCGGCGGCCATTTTGTGGCGCTGCTCGGTCGGGCGGTGGCGCGGGGCTCGCGCGTGTAGCGGTCCGGGCGGCGGTTCGCGCCTCTCTCTCCCCCTCGCCCCTTTCCGTACAGATTCCTCGGTAAGAGACTGGCAGCGGCCGGGCCGGGCCCCAGCTCTGGCCCCGCCCTGCCCGGAGGGGCCCTCTCTCTCTCCCCCCTCTCTCGGGGGAGCCGGGCCCGGCGCGGCCCGGAACCTGTTCTCCCTCCCAGCCGCACAAAGGGGGGCGGGGACCGGCTGAGGCGGCTCCTGCCGCGCCCGGAGCGCGGTCCGCAGCGTGCCCGTGTCCGCCCGTTGTCGCCCGGGGCCGTAGGCTCGGGCCCAGCTGCGGCCGCTCCTCGGGGGCCCGGCCCCGGCCTCGCGCGGCGGGGGAGTGGCTGCGGCTCCCGGGCGCAGGCCGGTGGCGCGAGGCGGGCGGGCCCGGCGGGGTCCCTGAGGCGGCCGGTGGAGCCCGCGAGTCTCCCGGCGCCGCCCGGCCTGCGCTCGGCTGGGCGCGGAGCCGCGTGTTCTTCGCGCAGCTGCCGAGGGGCCTCCGCGCCGCCCCTGGGCCCGGCCTGGGGGTCGGATGGGAGGCGGAGGAGCGACCGCGGCAGCGACGGGCCCGGCCTGGCGAGGCGGCTCTGTGGGGCCGGACTCGGGCAGTGGCGCGTTGGGTTGTGCGAGGGTTTGTACCTCGCGGGTCTCGCACCTCTGCCGTGGCGAGCTGCTGCCGTCCCTCGGGAAACCCAGTTGTCCTCCGCTGTGTCACCGGATCCTGGGGCGCCTTCGTCCTCGTGTGTGCTGCTGTGACTGGCTCGCCTCGGTCACCAGAAACGACACGTCCTTGCCGCCTCTCAGGCAGGGTGGCCGGACTCCGCTTTGCGAGAGGACGGGCAGGAGTTGTGGGCCTGCAAGTCGCCTTTCTGCTTTCCGACTCTCAGAATGGTTTGCTTTACTAGAGGCCTTTTACTTTGTTCCAAAGCGATGGAAAAGGAAGGTGTTCTGGAAAAATTGCAAAATGTGTTGGTTGGATCTCAAAAGCCCTGGAAAGAGTGAAGGATAAATGAAGGATAAAATACTGGTATCACAAACATATGGCTTGTAACTATTTGAAAGATGTTTATATTATCTGGTGTTGTTTTAATCACTAATTGCAGACTCATCTGTGTACTGTTAGCTTTTTCTTAGGTTCAGTAGAATACTTCAGATTGGGTCCTAAAAAGAATGCATCTAGATTCTGCGTTATAATACAGGAGGTCAGACTAAATGATCACAGTGATGCTTTCTGGTTTTGGAATCTGTGAAACATAAATCTGTTGTGTGAATTTTTTTTCTTTCTGAGGGGAGAAAACATCTTGTTTCTTGTTGTATTATCTTGTATCCTTAGAATTGTGCATCTCCTCCAGATCCCTTTCCCAACTCTAACTGCTGGGGTTAGGCAAGTCGTTCAGTGCATTTTTTCCACCTCTAGAGAGCCTCATTGCTTATATTCACTTGTGACCCAAGTTGGGTTTCATCCTGGTCTCCGGTGGATGTTGTCCACAGTGCAGAACCAATGGAGAGCTTGGTAGAATTCAAGCTTTTCAAGAAAGGCATAAATCTAGAATTATAAGGGTGATTCAGATCAGAATTGAAGCATGTTGTCAGTTTTGTATGGAAAAGTATTTGTACCTACTTTGGCACCAAATTGGCATAAAGGTATGTAGAGACATTCCTAAAGTAACCCATCTCTTTTCAAGTTTCCGATTTTTAGATCTAGAAAATATTAGTTTTGTCTAAACCAGTTCATGTTGGCTAATGGTAAATGAATTACACTGAATGGGTACAATGCAAAGTTCAAACATGAGACTATTTGAAGAACGTTTTAAGGTTTTGTGCACTGGAATGTGGTTTATTTTGTAGTAAACAATATCTTTAGTGCGGTATTACTTTAACCTATTTTTATTAGTTTTAGGTTTCTAGATAGATGTATGCAGTTGGAATGCTTTGTGATCTGTAAGGTGGAAATGTTCTGAATAATCTGGAGGGTCTTGGTGAAATATAATTTCAGCATGAAAGAGCTGTTCCAAATTTGTACTTAAATGGATAAACATTGGTGTGAAAGCTGTCTTTCAGTTTGTTATATCTTTTTGTATTGCAAATTACTGTTTGAAACTTGCTACTCTTGGAAGCATGTAGTGGAATCTTAATTTGGGATTGTGTGGTCTTGAGTCCTCTTTTAACAAAGAAAAGAAAAATAATTTATCTGTTCTAGAGATGAATGGATTTGTCATTCTGATCTAAAGTCTAACTTATGGGACTTTAGTTTACATATTTTACTTTCTTATAATTTTGCTGCTGGTGTCCTGTTTCTTGAAAGGTTTTTGAATGTGACTGTTTTAATGCTTTGATAGTGAAGACTTCTGGATTATAAGTAGTAAATTTAATGCCAGTATGTGGATGAATGTCATTGCAAAATGTTTACGGCAGTTGCCCCCACACTTACAGCTTTCTGAGAAAATGGCAACTAGTTCATATTTCTTCTAGTTACACAGGGCTCCTCGTTTGTTTTGCTGAACATGGCTACCCCTCTGGAACTTCCAATTGCATGTTTCTAAATCTTAATGTGACATTTTTCTCTAGATACCTTCTAGGAAGCCAAGAGCATAGCAATGGTCTATCAGGTAATGGAATAGTTAATAAGTGACTTGCTTCAGACCTTTAACAGTCACAAATGCTTCTAATAAAGCCCTCCAACCTTTTTGCGTACTCTTATGATCTTGGGAATAGAATTTTTTAATAATCTTGACTATGGAGAAATGACTGGTATCTGACTCTTGCTCATTGGATTTGTAGGGCTGTGGACTGCAAATAAAAATGCGTGTGTTCCCATAGTATAGTAAGTGAAAGTGAGCATTTTCCAAAGATGAGACTGTTAAGTGTGTCTTGGCTTCAGAAGTGTTTGCTGGTCTTGGAAAGATGTTATGTACAATTTCTAGAGGTATTGTTCTCCTTGGGGAGAGATAAGAAGGTGCAGAACTAGAAAGTGATTGATCTGACAGTGTAAATAAGGGCTTGGGTAAGGTTTTATTGCAATTTAGAGTTCAGGATTTGATTTTGCATTGAGAGTTCTGGGTTTCGGAGTGTGGGGGGTGAGGAGGAGTGTAAACCTTGCCTTTGAAAAATATATTGCCTAGTTCTGCTATCTGGAAAGGAAAAGAAACATTGGAGATGTTAAGTTCTGTGTAGTGAATATCTTCTGACTCTTAATTTGTGTATATTTTTTCTGATAAGGCATATTTACGAGTTAAAATTTGGTAACTACAAAGTATAGCTAAGCAAGCGCAATTATCAAAATGTGATTCCAGTCTGAGATTAAAAAGTGTTTAATTTTTCTACACACTTAGTCTTGTGGTTGCTATATGTTGAAGTTCTTTGTGGTGATCTCAGACCTGAACTTTCTTAATATACAGTTCATCGTGAACTGTTACTGCTGTTGTGTTGCCTGAATTGATTTTTGCCTCCATTTATTCTTTATTGCAGTCTAAAAGTTGGTTTTAATTGGTTGCCCACAGGATTGGCTTGGCTTCTGCTTCTTGTTAAGAAAAAACATCTGGCTCTGCAGGTAAGAGATTTTGAATTGAAGATTTCTTTTTATACTTAATGTCTGTATGTTAAGAAATATTCAGTTATCCAGGATATGAGATTTGGTATCAAAATATGTTGGTCAGTAAAAATTGCTTATCTCTGTAGCATGTCTTTTTAGCTCTGATTCCCACTGATAATGGTGTTTGTAGTAAGGTCGTCCTTCTACGTGACTGTTCTGCCAAATTCTGAATTAGTGCTGTTTTATCAGCATGTGGTAATTTTGAATACTCTTGCTAACAATTCTGCACCGTTTAAATGTAGATATTTGCTGCAGGTAATAGTTCTGCATGTTCTTAACTATAGATATGAACATGTAAAATGTATACTATTTGGGTTCTGATCATTAAGTTTACAGTATTTAGTGAGCTCAAATATATTTATTTCTGAGAATAACAAGTGAATGCTAGTCCTTGCAGAAAATCTGTCACCTTCCCAGTTCTAGCTAATGATAATCCCCATACATATCACCAATGCTATTCTGCCTTCTCTCTAAGAATTGCCAAACACGTGTTTGTGTGTTGATGGTATTGTTGATTAATGCTCAGCAGGGACTAGGTTGATCCTTCCACACTTGTTTTTATACCTCTGAACTAAATGTAAATTCAAAGGTTAGACCAGTGCCTTCTCTGTTCAACACTTTTTATGTATGGCCTTAAATTTTTTATTATCCTGTGTCTGTGTACCCAGTTTCTGTTAATCTTACTGAAAGTTGTACATAGACTGAGTTAATATTGTCCTCATGTGTTGCACACTTAGTATTAAAGCAATTATTTTTGAAACTGAAAATACAAGTAGTTGTGTGCCTATCAAGATGAACATGATTTTAAGTTTTAAATTGAAATGATTAGTTTTAATTTAAATTGAAGGTTTTTATTTGCATGTGAGTAGTCCTTTACTTTCCATATTTAGTCGTAAATTGCTGAAGTGGATTTTATATACTTGTTTCTTTAGTAGACTTGCAGATTTGGTATGGATGCTTCATACTTAAAATTTAAAATACCCATTTGTACTGCAAAAGGCAAAATGAGATGACTTCCTTATAAGGAGACTAACATAACCTTGAACACAACTGATAAACCCACACTATATTTGCAACATCTCCTTCCAGTATTGAACTGGAAAGAAGACTTTGCTGCTCCATCTCTGTACTTTGAATCAATGGGAATTTATGCTTATAAGTCATTTAGGTGCTTTTGAAAAATCCCACACTTAGGAGCTGCTTTTGTGACTTTGGGCCTGTGAATAGTTTTAGGCATTCATAACTTCGTTATGGTGAAATTCTAAAAAGCGTATATTGTTAATGCAGGGCTCAACAAACTCCGTCATGGAATTGCAGCAGCAGAGTACCCCCGGCACCTAAAAATAGAGCTGCTGTTGCCTGCAGCGTGGCTCAGGGGATTTGGTTTTTTGATGGTAGGGGCGTCCCAACTAGGCGCCTCAGTTTGTAGCTGATGCACTTATAGCATTTAAATGTGCAACTAAAGTAACTGTATGCACCCATGAGCAAATAGACCCCACAAATGTGTTTTTAACATGTCTGTCAGAGTTCTGATATGAATCATAGGTAGTTATAGCCTTAATGATATGGCTCCCATGTAATTAAAATGCTGTCTCTTCACCAAATGAGTTTGACACTCTTGTGTTTATCTGAAAAATGTAGCTTAGGTTCTAAATACATCCTTAAATCTCACACTGCTTTGGAGAAATTAAAATATATATTGCACCAAAACTGTTGATTGCTAACCCCTTGAAGTTTTATAGGTGGGAAACTCAGCCAAATCACCTAAACAGCATATTTATTTATCAATAGTTAATACTCTTATCAGTGATTGTGACAATCCTGGGGAACCCTTGAGGAAGTCCCTGTGGAAAAGTCAATGTATTCCATTTGACAAAAGATAAAATAAGTAACGGAAGAACTTGTGTGATTGTTGAGGACATATAGGCAAAAATAATAAACACCTAATTTGAATCCCTTTACGTGACAGGTAATACTGAGGATTTATGTCTCTTCAAATTTAACATTTAAAAGTTGGAGTTCTTGAATACTTTTGTCTGTGTTACATGGTTTTCAAAACTAATCAGTGCTGTAACATGGACCCTTTTGGGTCCTTAGCTTTTTTTAGTAGTTACCTGTTGCATGCCAAAATTACACGTTTATTTATATATCAGGTCCCTCTAATATGAATATTATCTTGTGACTTGACACAAATTCCCTGTTTTATAATAGTTGAGTAATGCAGCTTTCCTTAAATTTGTAAGAATTTTCAATATGAATCCTTGGTTTCAGAGATTTGTAGCCTTATTCAAAGATTGGTCAAATCAAATGTTTCCTTTAAAATTCTGTAAACACTGCTCTTTTTTAAATGGGGGAAAAGTTTCTTATGCTAACTCATTATAGTAGAAAACATAGCAGTTTTTGAGTAATATAGAGTAAATACAGTAATAAAGTAAAATTGTGAGCGAACTAATTTTCAGATTTTTTTTACTGTAAACTTAAAATATATTGTAAGATTTCTAGCAAGTATTGAAAAGACACCACAATGGCCAAAAAAATCACATTCCAAACATTTTTAAAATACATTTTACCAAAAGACTGGAAAGGCGTACTTTAAAAAACATTGTTGCTTACAGAGTAGTGAATACATGTTCCTTTACAATTACACTTGGCATTTCTGGGGAAGAAAGTTTTATTGGTAAATACCAATATGCTTTGTTGTGTTACACTTTATTTAGGTCACGTTTTCTTATCTTAGCAGTTGCAGTCTCTTCAATCTAGGAAACGCTGGCAATGAAATGTAAGCAAAGTTAGAACAGCAGCACAGCGGATAATGTACTAGTAGAGTAGCTAGACCACTGTTTCTTGCATGTAACTGACATCTCTGGAGGTTGTTGATCAGCAGACAAGAAGCAGAGGGTGCAGCCACGCTTCTAATGCCAAATAGGCATGGGTCAAGCTCATATAGTGTTAAAAGCCATTGCTGATGATTAATGGGGGGGACAGGACAGACTGCAGACTGTTTCAAAGGATAGAAATGTCCTTTTGTTAGTGAAATCCACACATAGCATAAAGTTAGGTGCCTTTGATCTGTTGGTCATAATGCAGAGGAGTGCTTTTCCCCAGAACAGTGGTAGCCTTTTGTTTTCCCTGAATGGTCAGTTCAATCAGGTGTCAGTGTGGTAATCTTTGCATTTACTGTAACAGTGCATAGCAATTTTATTCAGCAGTTGAGAGTAGGAATTGGAGAATAAAGTCTACACCAAAACTGCTGGGGAGTTTAGGGAGGCAAGTATACTAAGATGTAATGCTTTTAGTTTGGCAGAAAATGCTGTGGGATTTTCTGATCACAGTTGGTTAGGACTTTAATTTAACAACATCAAACGTTGGCTTGGCATCTTTGATAGCACCTTGCCTCTCAATGCTGCATTACCTCATCTGGTTTGTAATTAATTCCCTTATGACTATCTTAACACCACTTCCTTTGGCATCTAGAAGTTTTCAGTTGTCTTCATCCAAATATGGAACTGGCTTTTATTGCTTAATGAGGGAGCTAATGGTATTCCAGGAGCAGAGAGGATAAGGTGAAGGGAGATTCTGATAACCACCCAGGGCAAGAAACTGGCTTCGTATCGGGAATTGGCACTGAAATCTTATCCTCCCTCTAAAAGTATGTGTTTAGAATAGGAGAGAATTTGAGGAAAATGAAGGAGTTTGAGTTTAGCTAACTCTGATCTAAACCTTTTCCTGTTGTATACATAAGTTAACTTTTTTGTCTAGATTTAGTAGGATGAGGTCAATCCTAAATTTTTTCTATGGTTGACCGCACTTTAACCAGTTGAGATCAAAATGTATTACTTATGGTCTTGGTCGAGAGATTTATGGTAGGATGTAAATATGTCTTAGCTCAGTGGTTTTCAACTTTAGGGTCAGGACCCAATACTGGGTCGCAGCGCCCCCTCCTGCTGCCATCAAAAGACTGGAATGCATTGCTCTAAGATGTAATTGGTGGGTCGCGGGCATAAATGATTTTTTTTCAACTGGGTCCTGAGGGAAAAAAGTTGGAAAACCATTGTCCTAGCTAACTATCATTCTAAATCTAGATTAGACAAGACTGTGCCTTTAACACTTGCTGAATCAGGTAAAGTCTGGGGCGGTGGTTTTCAAACTTTTTTCCTCGGGACCCAGATGGAAAAAAAATAATTTATGCCCATGACCCATCAATTACATCTTTGAGCAATGCATTCTAGTCTTTTGGCGGTGGCAGTAGGGGGTGCCCTGACCCACCACTGGGTCCCAATCCTAAATTTGAAAACCACTGAACTAGGGAAAGCCTACCTAAAATGCATATTAACAGCACATCTTTAAATTTTAGGGCCTAACTAGTTAGGGATAGCAAATAAATGTTAGCCAGCTCCAACCTAACCGTAATCCCTCTCCCTAATCGGGGAGAGGGGGAATGGCACATGGTCACACTTCACTGTGTAGCCTGTACAGCCTTTGGGATTAGGAGTGGTGGTTGCTTAAAGAGTGATGACAATTCAGACTGTCCCTTACTATCAGTGTGGTTCACAGCTTGCACTGTGGCCCCATCCTTCTCCAGCTGGTATATGTTATGGCCCACAATGGGAGGTAGAAGTCTGTCACCGCCACAGACCTCTAAGATCCAGTGTAGATTAGGAAAATGTTTTACAAACATCATAGCACTCTTTAAGTACCATTTATCTTGTGGTAGGTGAGGAAATGAACATAGGGTTGATCTCAAGCAGCTAACACATATTTAAGGGTCTTAAATTCTGTCTATATCTATACTAATACTTAGGTGCCATTTTAAAATGCCAGTATTTCCCTAGTCAGGACAGGACCTAAGGGGGGATGGAAGGGACTATAGATCTAGGCCAAGATTTTTAACAAATGAGTGCCTAAAGTTAGGCCTCTAATTCCATAGTTATGTACCTAATTAAATGGACTAATTTTTAAAAAGGAAGTGAGCAGCCAACATTCCTGTTTGAAATCTGTGGAAACTGTTGGAAACGTAGCACATCTAAGGGTAAAGCCATTGAGTTAGGGAGTGTAACATTAGGCTAACATTCATTTCTGAGGATCTTGGCTCTAAGGTTTACAAGCTCCCAGTCACCTGGGATACCACATAGCTGTGCCCCTGGTTTGGTAATGCTGCACAGATCATTAGACCTTGTTTGGGCTTTGCCTTCGGCCTGCAAGTGAAAGAATGTGGGTATTTCAAGTATACACCTTTTAAGTGTACGAAAATGTAGTCTTGTAAGAATCATGGGATGCAGTATTTTCTGCATGCGACATCTGAAGTTCATTTGCTCAGCTGAAACATTATTTTTTTTACATTTCACTAAATATTGAATAGTCTGATGTAATGGTTCTGATTTAATCTCTTTCTTGTTTTTTGGATCTCTGGCTGACCTTTCTTTAAAGCCTTGATTTAACAGATTACTTTGGAATTTTGGTGCAAACTTTGAGTTAATCGTGTGTTGTAAATGTTTAATATTTTATTTGTTGTAAACATAATATGAATAACAGTCTAAAACTTAAACATGCTTTAATTTTCAAGATGTCCTTACGAGTGTGTAAACAATATAGTAGATGGTGTCTGTAGGTGAATACACAGTATCATAAACAGTAGTCTGACGCAGCCGTTGCCTTTTCTCATCTGCAGGTGTGTGTTGTTTCAGCGCAGCATGGCTGTGGTCATCCGTTTGCAAGGTCTCCCGATTGTGGCGGGGACCATGGACATCCGCCACTTCTTCTCTGGATTGACCATTCCCGATGGGGGCGTGCATATTGTAGGGGGTGAACTGGGTGAGGCTTTCATCGTTTTTGCCACTGATGAAGATGCAAGGCTTGGTATGATGCGCACAGGTGGTACCATTAAAGGGTCAAAAGTAACGCTGTTGCTGAGCAGTAAAACTGAAATGCAAAACATGATAGAACTTAGCCGTAGGCGTTTTGAAACTGCCAATTTAGACATGCCACCAGCAAACGCTAGCAGGTCTGGACCGCCGCCTACTTCTGGAATGAGTGGTAGGGTAAATCTACCTACTACAGTACCTAACTTTAACAATCCTTCTCCTAGTGTAGTAACTGCAGCTACTTCTGTGCATGAAAGCAACAAAAACATACCCACATTCTCAACTGCCAGTATGGGAACTGCACCTCCAAATCTTGGGACTACCTTTGGTAGTCCAACATTTAGCTCAACAATACCTAGTACAGCATCACCTATGAATACAGTACCACCTCCACCAATTCCTCCTATTCCATCTCTGCCATCTCTGCCACCAATGCCTTCTATTCCCCCTATACCCGTTCCACCTCCTGTACCTACACTGCCTCCTGTTCCCCCTGTACCCCCAATACCACCTGTTCCTCCTGTACCCCCAATGACACCTATGCCTCCTATGTCAGGAATGCCTCCTATGAATCCTCCACCTATAGCACCTTTACCTACTGGAATGAATGGGTCTGGAACAGCAATGAGTATGAACAGTGGCTTGAATCCATTGTTTATGGGTCCTCTGAACCCTGTAAATCCTATTCAGATGAATTCTCAAAGTAGCGTGAAACCCCTTTCTATCAACCCAGATGACTTGTATGTCAGTGTTCATGGAATGCCCTTTTCTGCAACAGAATCTGATGTGAAAGACTTTTTCCATGGGCTCCGTGTGGATGCAGTACATATGCTGAAGGATCACGTAGGCCGAAATAATGGAAATGGGCTAGTTAAGTTTTTCTCTCCTCAAGATACATTTGAAGCACTGAAGCGAAACCGAATGCTGATGATTCAGCGCTATGTTGAAGTTAGTCCTGCAACAGAGAGACAGTGGGTGTCTGCTGGAGGCCATATAACTTTCAAGCAAACCATGGGTCCTACTGGACAAAACCACCCTCCTCCACAGACGCTTTCTAGGTCTAAATCTCCTAGTGGACAGAAACGGTCACGGTCAAGATCTCCTCATGAGCAAGGTTTCTGTGTTTATTTGAAAGGTCTTCCCTTTGAATCAGAGAACAAACATGTGATAGATTTCTTTAAGAAGTTAGATATTGTTGAAGACAGTATTTATATAGCTTATGGACCCAATGGGAAAGCAATTGGTGAAGGCTTTGTTGAGTTCAGAAATGAAGCTGACTATAAGGCAGCTTTGTGTCATCATAAACAGTACATAGGGAACCGTTTTATTCAAGTTCATCCCATAACCAAAAAGGGTATGTTAGAAAAGATAGACCTGATTCGGAAAAGATTGCAGAACTTCAGCTATGACCAGAGAGAAGTCATGATGAATGCTGAAGGAGAAACAGGCTTGCCAAAGTTGTGTGCACATATATCAAATATCCCATATAATATCACAAAAATGGAAATCCTTCAGTTTCTAGAGGGATTGTCAGTGGAAGAAAACTCTGTTCAAATTCTTGTTGATAACAATGGGCAAGGTTTAGGACAAGCACTGGTTCAGTTCAAAACAGAAGAGGATGCTCGTAAATCAGAGCGTCTACACCGTAAAAAGCTGAATGGAAGAGATGTTATTTTACGTGTAATCTCCCTTGAAGAAATGAGAGAAATTGAGAGACATCCACCACCCCAAGGGAAAAAGTTACTGAAAATGCCAATGCAAGGGAACGCAGCAATGTCAGGAATGCAGAATGCTGGTGGGGATGAGCATTCCTTTATGGGTGGTAGTTCAAAAGATGCCAATAATGGCCCTCCATTTAATTTTCCCAGTAATTTTAGTGGGTCTAGCACATTTGGTCCCCCTCTTCCACCACCGGGATTAGGTGGCTTTGGTGATTCTAGACCAGGAATGCCTTCACTTGGAAGTAGTGGTTTACCTGGTGCAGGTATTGATGTCCCAGGTTTTGGGAGTGGTCCTAGTAATCTGAGTGGACCATCAAGTTTTGGAGGGGGACCTCAAAACTTTGGGAATGGGCCTGGTAATTTAGGAGGGCCTCCTAGCTTTGGTAGTGGCCCTCCCGGTATTGCAGGTGGTCTTGGACATTTAAGTGGACCTCCAGGGTTTGGACCCGGACCAGGAAACTTGCATATTAGCGGACCGCCTGGTTTTGGAACAGGTTCTGGAAAGCCAGGGCCAACTGTCATTAAAGTGCAAAATATGCCCTTTACAGTATCAGTAGATGAAATTTTGGATTTCTTTTATGGCTACCAAGTGATACCAGGTTCTGTATGCTTAAAATACAATGAAAAAGGCATGCCCACAGGAGAAGCAATGGTTGCATTTGAGTCTCGGGATGAAGCAATGGCAGCTGTTGTTGATCTAAATGACAGGCCTATTGGTTCGAGAAAGGTCAAACTTGTTTTAGGGTAGTTGTTCATATAAAATGTTTCTAGAATAGGTATTCATAGTGCTGTGATTAATTCATCCAGATTGTTTTTATGGTATTTCCAGGGTAGAACCTGTGGATTGTTTAAATTGCAAACATTTGTTTTGAGAAGACAGAGCACTGGTTTAACCATTTGCAGAGGAATCACTGCAAGGATAAATGTGCAGTGGATTTCCCAGTAGAGCTTTGTGGAGAAGACAGATTCTTATTCACCAAAAGAAAAAGTTTGCTAAAGCTAAATTGGTCACATAATGTTTATCAAGGAATCTAGATTGGTTTTATGTAGTTTTGGAGAAGGGAAGTAGTTAGATACTATAAGATGAAGTCAGTGAGTGGGTGCTATTGCAAGCCACTTTAAAAGAGAACATAGCTATTCCTAGATTTGGTTAAAAGCTGGCTGAATTTGCTTTGTTACAGGTCAAATCTTTGTTTAAAGTTCTGATTTTACTTTTCAACTGAATGAATTCTCAGTGTACACAGATTAACTGTTTTGTGTATGTATCTTTATTGTTTTTCAAAGGTTCTTGCTGTATGTGAACAGTCAAATTATGCACATTGCTGATGTGTCCATCAAACTAATTCCTATGCATATGAGCAGAACTGTTCTGTAAAATTCAAGCTGTTCTTTGTGGAATAACTTTAGTTATTTATATTGTTTCAATTAAAACTGTGCAGAATAAGACTTTTGCCACATAAGTATAGGTAAAGCCTCAAATATATTCAGTTTACTGTTTGCTTAACATTTAAGTATAAAGTTGCTGCTGTACAAGCAGCAACTAGAAAATATTCATCATTGTTTAAGTAGCTTGATTTGTTAGGATTACATAAATCAATTGGGATAGGATCTTCAGCACTCATTTGGATATGGAATGTTGTTCTCACATCCCTTGAACTACTCTCATTTAAGAGAGCCAAAGGAATTATTATTACTAGAAGATTGGAGGCCAGTTAAAGTTTTAAGAATAGTGTAAAACATGAAAGAAATTTATGAAATAACCAGTGACTCTGAATATTGCTATGGGACACTTCAGAGTCTTAAATCTTTCCCCCCAAAACTGAATCCATTTTCATTGCGTTTGTGTATTTTTTCAATAAAGTTGTGTTTAATTTCAGTTCTGTAAAGAACTGACTTTTTTTTGCTGTGCAGTAAAGCCATTAATGGAGAAAATAGAGAATCAGAAAGCAAATTTATATGAAAGATTCAAAAGTGGAATTTGCTATTTGTCTAAACTTAGTTTATGAAACATTCAGACTCTTGGTCTGAAAATCCCACTATTCCCTGCAAATCATTGTACTTAAACACAGCAGTCTATAAACGATTCTGTTTCTTGATTGAAGAAAAATGGTGCCTTTTAGTGTTGCATATCATGGAACACTGAAGTATGTAGCTTGGCATGATTTAGAGATGCAAGTGGCAACAGTTTTATTCATGTGGTGTATAGGAGAGATGTGAAAGCCTGTGCAACACTACATCCTGAGAGGATTTCACAGTACAGGAATTTTTGGAAGGATTGTATAAAGGTGTATTACGATTAAGAGGCAGTTGTATTACACAGATGCTTTTGTAATTCATGAGTATAAATTTGTTTTGACAGATCACTAGGTGGTGCACCCCAACTTTGGAAAAGTGATGTGATTGTATATACTGTTTAAAATGAAGCCTCTTGTTAATAAAACTGTCTGAAAATTCATGTTATGCATTTTAACAGTCTTTGGGGATATTGTTTCAACAGCAGATTTTTTCCATGTTTTAAAGGCTGACAGTTTTGTTATTGTTATCAGAAAGATGGGCTGTTTGAATAGGAGACAAAAGAAGTCTTGCAGTTTATTTTTTTAATTTTGCTCTCTGCTTACAACAGTACATTTTTATTACAATATATTGCAGTTATTTGGGTGCTGTTTCTTCATATTTCATACTAGAATAAAAATATTGAAAAGGAAAACCTGCTTTCATTTTTCACAGAATTAATTGAATTAAAAATTTTAGTTTGTGGCTTGCAGAAACTGGTGGTAACTCTATTTCAAGCTTGAATCAATCGCAACAATGCATTTCTTGTGAAATGTAATTAAACTGCTGGTATCTGGAATTTGATTCCTTGTTATGTCCAAGATTTATTACAGTGCTATACATCTTGCTCCTCTGGTACTGAGTGTGGGATTTTTGGTATGCCTTTCAAAATATGCTAGATATCCTTTTGCTGTGAAACATGCTTGTACCCATGTTCCTTCTTCAGACTTTCTAACAAGGCGCAGGTTTGTGTTAGAAATCTCTCATTTTCTGATTTTCAATTTTCTGTATGGTCTAAAGGATTTGTAAAGCTCTTCCATTAGTTGTGGATTTGTTGTAAATGCTTAAATTTTTGAAAACAGAATTAATGTAAACAACCATGTCGTATTGGAAAAGGATCTTCCTAATGAAATATTTAGTTGTCTGCATCTTGCCAAGCAGCTAGTATGGTCATTGCCCTTTACTGCAATGGGTTAGTAAATATGTCTATGTAAAATGTATGCTTGTAAGTAAATCGGTGGATTTCTCCATAAATATTAAGAAATCCTATTTGCCTAGAGAGTTTTGAGGTATATTTTGTATAAACACTGTAGTTGTATACTTTACAATAGTTAAATATATTAACATTTCTTAAAGCCAGTGTAAAGTATGCATTTGGCTGACATTAGTTGAAAACATCAGGCATACACCAAGTTGCCATAGCAGCTCCTTTTTGGCTTAGACAAACTGTCCTAAACTGTTAAAATCAAGTACATGAAAATTTAGGACACCATTTATCTGTAACATTAACTTCATACAAGAAAACAAATCAGATCGTACAGGAGTCAGGTAACTAGCAACAGCAGAGAGCTGGTAGCAGGTGCTGGCAGTCTAGAAGGTCAGTTACTGGAAGTAGGTGCTGCTTGTCAGTTACCTTGGCTCATTTGAAATGGTTAAAAATAGAAGTTATTAGTCTGCACTAGGGCGTCTAAATAGCTGTGTCCCTTCATCTTGTAAAATTTACTCAAGTTATAGGTAAAAATATGGCAGTTGAGAATATGAATCTTGAGCCTATTAGTAAACTTCAACAATGTGAATAAAATATAGTTAAGCACCTTTTTTTAAGAAGCATCTTATAATTTACATGAAATATTAGCAGGTGCTCACCATGATGTTAAGTCTAAGGATTTTCTGTTATTAAATGTTCTTAATTAATAAACATGTTACAAAATTAGAAAGCTGCTGCTTTTAATACTCCAAGAAAGAATGTTTCCTTGCACAACAAAAATCATTTTGGGAAAGCTAAGATTTTATTTTTATAAAAGGATATTGTCATATTTAAAAATCTAAAAATTAATTAACTGGCTTCTGTTGGTTCAGAAAATTGAAGTTTATGCCCTTAACAGTAAACTAACGGCAAGGTTATCTTTGTCATTGCAAGGTTACACACAAAAAATGTCAATCTTCAGTGTTTGTTTGGAACAGGGAAGAAAATAGATAAACCAGCAAGGATTGCACTATTATGCCAGATTACACTGAGCCCCTGTCTCTTGAGAGAATTCTGCAAATAAGTCGAGCATGGTTTTGGCTACAGGTTAGAACTCGCCTGTGAACTCCTAAGAACTTGTGAAAGAAGAAAATCTTGTCTGATAGCTGTTATTTCTCTGGGCTTTTTTTTTTTGTAGAATAAGGAATGGAGTTAAGGAAATGAGTTAATCTCAGTTACCATAATAAAGACTCTTATTAATTCTATGTCAACTCTGATTTATTTGGTTTTAGCTTCCCTGCCAGAGTTTCCTCTTTAACCTCTTAAATGACGGTAGCACGTCAGATCCCAGAATCAAAGGACTTCACTTTTTTATACGGGAGTTGAAATCTAGTGCATGTGGAAGTCTGCAGTCTATATTTCCTCTTCAGTAGGATAACTTGTTCCAGTTATTTCTTTTTAGTGAGATTGAGTAGCTGGACTAACAGCTGGGAAATGTATATATTAAAACTAAAAGGATGCTGTTGAACTGAGGGTTTTTTGTTTTTTTTAATGGACTTCCCAAAATATTCTTTCACCCTTTAAGATGTACATGGTTTAAAACTGGTTTACTGCACTCCTGCTTGTTGTTGGGGAGGGTTTCAGAAGGGAACGTGTATACGTCTGAGAGCAACACAGCCCTTTCTTTTCCTCCCTTGCAAGTTCCTGCCTGTTGCCTCTTCAGTTTGTTTAGCTGCTGTTGGAAAATATGCTTGCAGGGCCTTGAAGAGTAGTGAAGGGCGCTCATGTGCACACCACAGAGCAGTGTAAGCTTGATTGTTGTCATACTAGTTCATGAAAAGAAAATAACTAGTCATCAGCAAAACAGGAAGATGACAGCATTTAGTATAGTCAATGCACAAAGTAAAACTCAAACTTTTTTTCATTTCTCATTAGAACATCTTTCAGTCGTAGGTAGGTACAAAATTGTCGGTTTTCAAGTTGTTTCATTTTAAGATTTGACTTCCTTCAAAATGAAAAATCTTTATCAGGTGCTAGGATATTCTCCATAATTGATTTTTATCTCTTCTGCACTGTTTCTTTCCGGTGTCTGCTCTGGTGAGTTGCTGTAGCTCCTTTGACGAAATGGGATTTTCTCCCACAACAGCTCATGCGATAAATAAATTGTTAGTTTTAAAAGTGCCACTAGACTCATTATTTGTTTTTCCATAGAGATGATTTTGCTGACTCAGTAGGTTTCCAGGGTTTATTTTGTTCCCAAATAGAAGAGGACCTGGAATTTCCTTGTGTTGGGGAACACTTCCAATCTCCTGGATCTGGATGGTCTTGGCTCAGGTCTTCCATCATTTTGAGTCTGGATATTGAATTGTCTGGTAATAGTTTAATACGCTTGCCACTCCTTTGTTCTAATGCATTTCTCTCACTGCTCCAGATTCTCAACATATGGTTCATGTGTGTCAGAATGGATAGTTTAGCCTACACCCTTCATTTTCTGCATTGCAATGCAAAGTTGTCTCTGCAGGTTCCTATGTGTGGTGACCCTCCTTTTTAAAAAATTTTTATTATTTAAATGGGTACAGTCCGGAGGGGGAGGGAGGGGATGGAACGGGACAATGTTGTGTGGGTTTTTTGTTTGGCCTTTTTTTTGCATGGTGCAAGGGAATGAAATGAGCTGCCTCTAAAGATCTAATGGGATCATAGAGGAGAACTTATATTTGCTTGTTTTCTCCATTTTCAAATTGTGGCATGTCCTCATGTTGTATATGAAATAGTTCTTAAGTGCATATGTAGTTGTCCGATGTTCCCGAAAGGTACTAAAATAAGTTTTTAAAGCCCAGAAAAAGAATGCTTCCTGTTAAGAAGACTTGCACCAACTCAATTTTTGTAACCCTCTGGTTGAATAATAACCACTTTGAAGTGAGAAGATGGTTTTCATTCCCCATTTCGCAAATGTATTTTCTCCATTTCTTACTACCTATGAACAAGTGTGGCCTTTCCTTACTTCATCATTTGTATCTTAGTTCACTGTTGCTATGGCTCTGGGAATAGGGTTTTAAGAGTGTTCGCCTGACTGACTTCAAGGCTGTGCAGCACAAAACTGCACAATGAAGACAAGTGATGAACAGTACAATTTCTCTGTGGTTTGTACAGTGGGAGGTGTGTAGGATCTGTCACATAATGCGGTGAATAGTGGAAACTTTTCTTATCAAGGTATTCTTGTTTTTCATGTTCTGCCTTATCACTGTAGAATCAACTTGAAAACTTCATGATTTGGTTTTCCACATCAGTAGAAACCCAGTATTCAATAACATTGAAGGCAAGTTACAGTGGAAACTGAAAGTACAATTTAAGTCTGATTTAATTGGGGTTGGCCCTGCTTTGAGCAGGGAGTTGGATTAGAATCACTAGAGATGACCTCTTGAGGTCCCTTCAGACACTAATCTTCTATGATTCTAAGTCTATACTACTTTAAAACAGACAAATAAAAACTTTGGTTAACTGTGAAAGTTTGAGCTAAGATCTTTTTCCCCTGAAGTCAAGAATAGTTTTTGTCTGCCTTGCATGGTTCTCATTGCTAGTATCTGCTACTTAATCTTTTAACTAGGACTGTTCTGAGGTTGCTGAAATTTGCTGCAGAATCTTAAGCTTTTATTTTAAAAAGGTTTTTTGCTCTTGTGGCTATGAAGAAAATGTTAATGATGACTCCTGTAACTAAAGCAGCAGTCCCTGCTTTGAAACAATATATACGAAGGGTGTGAAGTGCTAATATTGATTTCAGTGGGAGGTTTAAATCTGAAACAGATGACACCCTAACTGTCTTCATTATTTCACTAATTTTAGCAGAAACATCTAGCTATCATAGCTCACAATACCAGTATGTTGCCTTCCATACATTCATGGTAGGCAAAACCATCAATTGTGTCCTCTGTTGACAATGTTATGCCCTAGCGATTAAAAATTGTCAGACAAATAAAGCTGAATGTCGTGATGGGACAGCATTCATGGTTTTTAAAGGGGAGCTGTTTAGTTTATTTTCATAATGAATTCAATAAAATTTCCATTTTTAAATACGAATAAAGATGACCTAGAATGTAGGTTGTCGGCCATAGAGTAAGTGGAACCGTGTGTGTAACACTGTTTACTTAAGCTTTTCATTTGAGGATCTTAATGTTTTACTGAGGTTGGGTAAGTATTGTGATTTCTGATTTAAAAGTAAACCCTGGTGGAGGAGGAGTGACCTGAACTGTTAGCACTTTCTTGAGTCAGTGCTATTGAGTGTTTTTGTCTTAAGTTGATGTAACGTCAGCCTTACTTTTCCATTTCTGACCTTGATTAAAAGGACAATGTCACACCTCGGTTAGCCCAACATTTAGGCTTTCTTTGTATGAGTTTTAACACGATTAGTAAAGATGTAAATACATTTTTGTAAACACCGAATGGAATGGTCTTTGTATAAACTTCAGGGTTATGTTTGTTTAATCTAAATTTTACAGCATTGAGCAGATGAGCACTTAAAAGTAAATCAAACAAAAGTGAACAGCTAGTTAATGTTTGTGCTATTAATTCAAAATGTAAAAGGGTAAGTCATGAAAAATAGTCCAGGTAGGATTTTCAGAGGTCTAAATCTGTTTCTATTAAGAGAAAGATGAAATATATTTACTTCAGCGGAAGAAGGTAATTCAATACTGAGCACTTTTGAAAATCCCATTCTAAATATTGTTTGTACTTAAAAAATAACACTTTTTTAAAAGAAAAAAAGTGAGCATGTCTTTCCCTTAAACAGTGTCTTTTTATTCTGTATTGTCCCAGGTCATAAACACAGTTTGAAAATATAAAATATTTTAAGGAAACTGGCCATATTTATTAGTATTATATTAAATAAAAAGACTTAACATATGCCTAAAAGTGTGTTCTTTTGATGCTTTTTTATATAACATACTGTAGGGATGTCCTCTGTTGTTTAAGTTTTATATCTGAAATTTGTTCCTAATTCCCTTCTATTTGCTGGAGAACACTGGCACGATTTCTGGCAGATTTGAATGTCACATGTCTATAAACTGAGGAGCAATTCTCTCTACTCACAACTGAGGGAGGAGGACATGCTGATTCTTAGGCTTGGTCTATGAGAGTTTTTCCAGAAAGGGTGTAAAAACACACCCCAGACAAATAGGCGTTTTAATGAGCTGTACCTATGTGGACAATGCTGTGTTGGTGGGAAAAGCTTTTCCATCAACGTAGCTACCACCTCTCGCTGAAAGCTCCCTCCCATCAGCAACACGGAGGAGCACACAGCAACGCAGCTCCAGTAGTACAGGTGTGGCACTGTATGGTCTCTAGCATTGACATAGACTTAAGGAGGGAGAGAGATGAATGATACCACAAACTTTCATTCCCCGAACAGAGAGGGTAGCTTTTTTTGGAGACTGGCTTTAAATTAAGGTAGCTTTTATTTTTTTCACTCTAAGATCAGAGTTTTCTTTTTGGGATAATTTCAATAATATGTAGTCCTTAGTCTGTGAAGATCACTTCAAACTGCAGCAGTAGTGGAAATTGTCATTACTAGAGAAGTGCCTCTGTTTAACTCAATTCAATTATTCAACTGGTGCTGAAAACCCACTTATATTAATTTAACCTTTGTGTAACAGGAGTCTGCCTCACTGCCTTGGTGCTTCTTGTTGGTTATCTGGGGAATCAGCTCTTAGGTAGATGCTCTCTGCACTGTCTCGCACTCAGTCCCATCTCCGCTGGGCCCTCCTTCCTGTGACTTGGCCCTCTCATCAGGGCACTATCCGTGTTTTCCACAGTCCCGTCCCACCCCGAGCTTCTGGGGGATTCTGCAGTCCATTCTAGCCACTTTCTGCTGTGGCCACTGCAGTCCTGCCACGAGTGCTATGGCAGCTGGGGGTGTGGGAGGGAACCCAGGCCTGCCCACTACTCTGGGTCCTGGCCCAGGGACTCTGTGTGTGGCACAGAGCCTTCTCTGAGAGCCTTCCCACACCACTCCTCTGTGGATTACCATGGGCCTTGCTTCAGGGCCTTCAGCTCTTCTGTTTTCCAGCTGCTGCGCTGTCCAGGGTGCTGATAGCCCTTCCCGTTTCGGTTCCTTGGAGGCACTCTCTTTGGTCTGCTCTGCAGCTCCTTTTTATACTGCCTCCTAAGCCCTGATTGACTGTCACACAGCTCTTTCCTACTGGCTACTTCTCAAGCAGCTTCTCCAAGGTCCCTCTTAACCCTTTCCTGGCCAGTGACGGGCAGGTGCCCCATCACACTTGGCTTATAGAAAGTTAGTAACTTAACTGAACTATAGGCAGTGGGAGGGAGCTCCAAAACACGTGAACTGCCAAATTCATTTCAGTGAGAAGGTTAATTTTGAAAGTAATGATAACTTAAGTTTTAAAAAAATTAATTCTTCCCCTGGTAGTTAGTGCAAGAAAGGAGTGGGGTGATTGTATTACGAAGTCCTCCACGGGCCACTATATGGCATCTCCTTTTAGTGACTGGAGGGGGTCCAGCTCAGGAGAGTGACTGTCTCTCCCTACTATTTGGTTCATGAGAGGGAAATGAGGACTGGATATTTCAAACAGAGAAACAAACAAATATACATAATGGCAAAAACAATAGTTGATTTACATTTCACCTTCGTGGAAGTTGTTATTCCAAATAATGGGTGCTGCTGTGTGCTGGAAGAATACAGATCTGAGGAACATGCTGGTAGAGAAATGGCATGGGCATAAGCAGTAATTGCTGTTAAAATAATGTACCCGCCCACTGTTTTCCTCTGGCTTTGACATGTGTTGAGGCATTTCCTTTGCTGTACTGACACTTTCGGTTAGTGTCTAGTCCATTGGGTCCCCCTGAGCCTTGCTAGTTGCTACTATAATCCCAGTAATAAGTCAGAGATTTTCTACTGTGCAACAAATACAACTTTTGCATCTTTACCTTTATAAATATTAAACTCTACTCCCCCAAACTTTGCTTCATTTTTTTTTCTTCCTGTGAACACCAAATGCAAAGAAATATGGTCACTATCTTGGAGTTATCAGTCTAACACAGTGGTTTTCAAACTTTTCCTTGGGATCCAGTTGAAGAAAATGAAGAAATATGCCCATAACCTAACAATTACATCTTTGCGCAATGCATTCCAGTCTTTTGGGGGCAGCAGCAGAGGGTGCCACAACCCAGTGCTGGGTCCCAACCCCAAGTTTGAAAACCACTGGTCTAATGAATTAAACATTTTACATGGGAACATTTCTCCCTATTTTGAGGCCAGCTATTACTTCTAGCTAGATGCAGTGACAGGAAACTTTGTTAGCGACTAAGGGAACTCAGACCCATCAGTAAGGCCACAGCTAGAAACTATGGTGGCAGTGCTGTAGGGATCCCTGCCCTTGCAAAATGCCTCTGGTAGAGAGCGGGGGGGAGGGAGGGGAATTCAGCAGAAACTAGGTTTTCTGCCCTGCAGGGAATTGGGCTCTCTGCAGCCACGTGCTCCCCCTGGAATCCTTACAGCATGCCAGCTGTAAGTAGAGAAGAGTATAGTTAGAGTAGGGAACACAAGTTTTTGTGGTGCTACCTTGATTCTGAGATAGGAGCGGCATGGGTTGTGGTGGCAGAGTTGTGTGTCTAAAGTGGTAGGTGTGCTGGTATATGTTGGGGGGAGGAGGGGCGAAGGGGAAGACATTGGACAGGGAAAGACTGGGACTAGAAGAGAATAGCAAAGGAGACATGAGATAAATGATGTTTTCTCCCATCTTGACCTTTACTATAAAGCAGGGGTCCTCAAACTTTTTAAATAGGGGGCCAGTTCACGGTCCCTCAGACTGTTGGGGGGCCGTATTATAATTAGAAAAAAACGTGAATGCGTAGCTATCACGTCTGCTGCTGGCCTGTGTTTCTGGGTACTGGGTGGCAGGCAGTAATGCATCCACACACTTTTTGTTGGTGCTGTGGGCTCCGGCCAGGCCCAGAGTGTGGGACTGACCGATGTTAGCCTGCTGGCCTGCTGTTGTGTACGCAACTAGTAGCCAATGTTCCCTCTAGGTTTGGTGGCTTGTGTGCAAAATTTTCAAGCCGTGTGAAAAACTTTTTCAGAATAAATTTTTGGGGAAAACTCACAAGACAGAAATTATAGGCATTAATTGAAGATAAAGTGATTGTAAATAGAATTAATTAATTTTGTTTAATTTAATTGGAATGAATTTGGAATTGAAATCTAATTTTAAGAAAGGTTTTTATTTAAAATTAATTTTTAAAAAGTTTTAAAAAAGAAGGGAGAGAAAGAAAAAAGAGAAGGAAGGAGGAGAAAAATTAAAAAAGAAAGGAAGGAAGCAAAGACAAAGAGCAGGAAGGAAGGAAGACAAAGAAGAGAAAAAGAAAAAAGGAAAGGAAGGAAAGGAAAGGAAGAAAGAAGAGAGAGGAAGGCAGGGAAGAGGAAGAGAAAGGAAGGCAGGGAAGAGGAAGACAAAGAAGAGAAAAAGAAAAAAAGGAAAGGAAGGAAAGGAAGAAAGAAGAGAAAGGAAGGCAGGGAAGAGGAAGACAAAGAAGAAAAAAAGGAAAGGAAGAAAGAAGAGAAAGGAAGGTAGGGAAGAGGAAGACAAAGAAGAGAAAAAGAAAAAAAGGAAAGGAAGAAAGAAGAGAAAGGAAGGCAGAGAAGAGGAAGGAAGGCAGGGGAGAGGAAGACAAAGAAGAGGGGAAAAAAAGGAAAGGAAGGAAAGGAAGAGGAAGAGAAAAAAGAGAAAGGAAGCAGCCCCGGGGGTCTGGAGGGGGCGGTGGGGGCTGCCGGCCTGCGCGGGGGTCCCTCCTTGTCCCCACCCCCACCCCCACCCCTCTAACCCGGCCCGTCTCCTTGTCCCCACCCCTCTCCAGGCCTCCCTCCAGCCCCCTTACCTGGCCGGAGGCTGGGAACTACAGCGACGGCTGGCAGAGCTGCTTGTCGGCCAGGCCGCTCCCGCCCTGAGCACGCTGTATCTGCGCATGCTCAGGGCGGGAGATTTAAATCTCCCCAGCCCGGCCGCAGCCTGCACAGCTGGGAGGGAGCACCGGCGGGGACCCAACGCGGCCCCGGCAGGGCAGACAGACCCCGGCAACGGAGCCTGATCCTGGCCCCGTGCCGGGAGGCCGACGCTGTCGGGAGAGCGGGGCGGGGTCGGCTCTGGGCCAGGAAGTCGAGGCGGCCGGTGGGTGGGAGACCGGCAGCCTGCCCTGGCTGTGGCCACCCCGCTGCCCCAGACGCATGGGGCAGGCCGCAGCAGGGGCGGGGGCCGGATAAATAACCATGGCGGGCCGTATCCGGCCCGTGGGCCGTAGTTTGAGGACCCCTGCTATAAAGTGTCCCACTTTCTTCATTCTGAGTGGGGGAGGAAGGCAACCTCCCACTAACCTCTTCTCCCCACCAAAATTCTTACCTGTGACTGTTTTCCCCTTTGAAAATAAGAGCAACCTGCATGGGGTTGGAATATGCACATTACTGTGAGTGAGGCAACCTCACTAATTATTTTAGGCTGGAGCCAACTGAGGACTCCCATAGAACTCAAACTATTCTAAGTTTTAACCGGTTTTAGCAAAGAGCAGGACAACAGTATGTGGCCAGAATCTCAACACACATACTTCAATGAGGGCATACTAGCATTTTATCACTGAGGTTATTGCTAAGGTTAATCCTGCAGCTTTGTCTTTATTAGCATCATGACAAATTTGCGGCAGACTGGGTGCTGCTGATGCATCTCGTGTGTAAGTTACTGAAATGGTACCTGTGCTGTTTATGCAGCATAACCCACTGTCCAAAAGATGCACCATTCCCTGAGGGCCTACCCTGGAGCACGTACAATACAAAGCCAGGAGTCTGGCAGATGCAGAATAAACATATCAGCTGGAATGTTTCATTAAAAGGGTGGGATTTTTATCTTAAAAAACAGTTTATTAAAGAGATGGTCTGTTTGGCATACATTAAAACAACATGGGGAATTGTGGGCAGAGCGTATGTTAAGAGGGGCTAGTAGGAGTAGAGTTCTTTAAGTGCTTTGTAAATGAAAATTCTGTTCCATATGGAAAAAAGGGAAGTCAAAACATATTTCAGGAAGTTGGGGGTAGGGAATGGAGACTTGGTTTGTGTGTAAACAAAGGAAGAGCTGCATTTGGGGAGAGAGACTGCAATGGACAAGGCAGGAAATTGCCAAAAGAAGATTAATATGGCTAAAAAGAGGGAAAGAACACTGGAAATGAAGAGCTGTTGCTGATGGTATTTATCATGGGTTTGAATGTGATTGGAGAAAAGTCAAGATTAGGAACTTGGGTAATTGGAAGGTTGATGTCTAATGGAGAACGGAGAGAGGAAAGAATGTCGGATACAGAGTTTGAGCTTAAAGTGGCACTGATCCTCCTCCATGAGGAAGTATTTGGAGATACGGGTATAGGTTAGGACTTCACAGAAGGAGAGCAGATGTGGGGGAAAGTATATTTGTTGTAATCAGCATCCATGTGATATTTGAACTCATGGGAGTTGACACAATCATCTAGACCAGTGGTTCTCAGCCCTTTTGGCTCGAGGGCCACAGATACCATTTTTACAGCCATGAAGGGCAAGCAGCCCCCCACTTCCCCCAAGTAGTCTGCCTCATCACTGATCTTCCATCCCCCTTGGCATAGCAGGGAAATGGCATGCATCCTGTAGCCCAGTTCACTCCATCTGGATCCCTAGGCAGTGGCTCCCTTCCGCAGCCAGGGGGCCAGAAGATCAGTGCTCCCCGCCCCAGTGCCTATGGACCCAGGTGGAACACATTGCCCTGCTCTTTACTACAGTTGGGCGGGGGGGCACTGATCTCCCACCGCTTGCCTGCAGCAGGGATTCTGCCCTGATCTTGTAGCTCTGTGGAACTGCACTCTGCTTGGGTCCTTACAGTGACTTGCTCTGCAGTCAGCAGGAGGGGAGCCACAGACCACTTCGAAAGCCACCGTGGACCACTTTTGGCACCCAGGCCACAGGTTGGGAACTACTGACCTAGACTGCAGAGGAAGAAGACAGAAAACTTAACATTGAGAGCGTAAGAGGGAAGGAGAACAGAGCCTTGGGAAAGAAAAGCTGAAATAGGGAAACATGAATGCCAAGGCACATTGTCTCAGAACTGTAAAGATGCGTGTAGACGAAGAGCCAGTAGCCTTTGTTAAAGGCAGTGGGTTGTTCCAGAAGAATCAGGACATAGAAAAACTGTTAAATGTGATCAAATGGAGGTCATTAGTAACTTCAGCAAGAATGATTTCAGAAGAATGAGCTGAGTGAAAGCCATACTGCAAGGTTGACTAGAAAAAAAATAGGGCTGACTTATTTTGGAATAAAGGAAAATAGTCTCTGAATATAGTTGACAAGAATGATTGAGGATTAAGGGGAAAAGGGGGTTGATTTTAGATGGAGAGGGAGGTTACTTTTTATTATAAATCTGCAGCAACTTTGTGATATAAAATCTTAAAACTTTTCATTAGCATCAGTTTATTAATTTTCTGTATCAGTTTTGCCATATCACATGAAAAATAAAACAGTTGAAGGACTAAGGAAATGCAAGTAGGAAACTGATCAGTACAAATCTTAGAACAAAGGTAGAAACTGAGCTACATTTTTTCCATTAAAACCCATTTACTGACTACTACCAACCATTAACTTTCTTAAAGTTCTTTCTGCCTGAAACTCTGATTTTCTTCCAACAATGTGAAATTGAGAAAGCTTAATACTAAGTTTCTTTTCTATAAAGCACTTTGGAAAAGTGTAATTTTTGGAACATTTTATCTCACAAAAGGCTTGGCCCTGAACCTTCAAATGTGTTTGTCCCTGTGTTTCTGTTCTTCACTTTCTCCCTTATGGTAGGGGTGGCTAAATTAATAAATCTCTTGAAGACCGAATTCCCCATCTCTGAAATGGGGATACTACTTTGGCTGTTTAGGAAAACTCTTTAGGGAAGTCTCTTACTACATGCCTAGTACTGTGGTGCTACTGTAGTACAAATAGTGAGGGCTAAACATCTCTGGGCCTGCAGAAAAATTACTGCAGAAAATCACATCTATATGTTTAAAGCTGCCTGTGATCATGTGGATACCAGATTTCCTAGGTTTTACCAATTGCCATTCATGTGGTTTCAATGCTTTTACTTACTCCTAGTAACTAAAAAGAATGAGCCCATTACTGCAATATGCAAACTACAGGTATTGAGGAGAATGAAGAAATCATCCAACTTCAAAGTTCACACCTAAAATCACAGTACAGGGGATTCTGCTTAATAACCCAGATAACTTTTGGTTAATAGGAACATATACTGCCCAGCTGACTATATTGTTAATTGATCTGGGTATTGCCAGCAGGCATGCTGGCTACTACTTGTTTTTTGGGAGGTCTGGGTAGACCTGGGGTGCTAGGCCAAGCACCGGTTTCTGGAAAGTTTGTGGGGTTGTACACAAGGAAGGAAGAAGTGGGGTGGCACATTTCCTTTCCCTGCACTCTCTGGGCCGGGGCTCAGCAAATCCCATCACTGCTTTTCCAGGCTGCAGCTCTGTAAACCTATAGCTTTCCATGTGATTAGAAATGTTGGAATGTGCAGAACCTAGATCCCTGAGGTCAGGGTTGGACGCAACCCAAAGAGCATAGGGGAGGGGTTCTTTACAGCTCTATATTCCTTCAGCAGCCCTGCACTCCATGAAAAACCCCAGTATCTGAGTAACAGCTCCCTCCCTGCCCACAGCCTACCTGAGGTCAGTGTGGGCACAGCCCTGGCTATAACCTGGCAAACTGGCTTATTGGCAAGTGTCAATAAAAAGTTGCTGTTATCTATCCAGTAAGCTAAGGCATTGCTAAGAAGCAGGGTCTACTGTACCATCAAAATTCAACTGACCCAGCCACTCAGATCTTCAGGGTCTGTTACTGTAGGTGAAAATACTGTCCTGTAGTGCGGCCCTAATACAGTGAAGGTTTTTGACAACAAGCTTAGTCAAAGCAAGTCTGCTTTATGTGCCGTAGATGAGCTAGGGCGTGCTATAGATACGAACGAATGACCCAAGTGTAGCTACTGCTCACCCCTGAAAAGCTATTGTCTGTTGGCTTGGAGGGCCGAGAAATGGCCAGGAACAAAAGAGTTAGTCACAGGGGGTATGTCTACACTGCAATTAGACACCCGTGGTTGGCTCTGGTTTATGGGGTTTATGCTAAGGGGCTGTTTAATTACCATGTAGACATTCAGGCTCAAGCTGGAGCCTGGGCTTTTGGACCATGCAAGGTGTGAGGAGCCAGATCTCGGCTTGCTGGACTGCAACACGAGCCGGAAAGTGCACTGCAATTAAACAACCTCTAGCCAGTGCTAGTGGGGACTAGATTAGTGCTAATCTACGTGCCTGATACGATGGGGATTTCAAACCAGCTGGTCATTATCCACGTTACTTGGGTATTAGAATCTTTACTTGAATTTGAAATGAGAGTCTATTTTGATTGATGGCAGTGACATTTTAATGTATAGTAAAGCAAGGCCAAGACAAAAGATATAAAACAAAGTGTGTCAAATGTACTAAAATTAAAAAGGTGAAATCCTGACAAAAATTGTCTAATACCAGAGTCTTTAAACAATCAACAAAACATCTAATTTCCACTGAGACAATGAAACCAGATCCTGAAAACTGGAACAGGCGTGTTTTAGAATAACCAAACTTGGGAGACTTTAATTCTGGATGAATGAGCAGTTCCTGCTGGTGGAATTTGTGTCTTAAAAACACGAAGGAAGTGAATCTGAGGCTATAAGGTCTGTGTGAATCGGAAGAGAACCTGAAACACTACCTGAGATGCAAATTGCTCCATTCATTTCAGTCGATGTTAACTCTGCAAATGATGAAACTTCAAATTTCAACATGTTAATTATTTAACTGTTCATTGAAGAAGTACCCTATATTGAAGGGCGACACTAGCCATTCTCACAGTGTGGGGTGTACTTCCGGGGTGGGGGTGTCTGAAGGACTATTGGTGCTGGTGTAGGTGTATAAATTGAGTAGGGTTTTAACAACATGTGATGGAATTGGAAGAGGGTGGAGTAATTGGTTTGGTTTGATTTTTCTGAAGTGGGACTCTGCTTTTATGAACTTGGAAAGCACTGGCTGGAAGAAGGAACAAATGAAGCCTACTAAGATTTTCACCAAGTAATCACAGTTTCACCTGTAAATTATCAGGCTCTTCATTATGGCTCTAGTTTGTATGTCACTAATGGGGACTGCCTCTTTGCTTCAGTAGTTTTAGTTTCAAGTCAAGTTATGAGACTCCTTCAAGATTCAATGATCCATTATTGAACAAATATAACACTGGTCACTTGGCCATTTATCACGAGAATAAATTGACTTTTGAGTTTAGGGGTTCTTCACATAAGAGAGTCAGTAGTAAACTTATCAGGATATCTGAGAAACCAAAATTACAAACAGGAAATGGATGTATAAAGAAAAAAGGAGAAAATAGAACTGGGCTTCAGCATTCCCTATTGTAATGGAAGGAGGAAAAGTAAGTCTTATCACTGTAGCCTGGACTAAACTTGGGTTTAACAATGTGATGGAATGAATTAGGAAGCATTCTCTCACACAGCTGTTTGAAAAGTGGGAGATGTACAAGGCTGTCTTCAGCATGATCTAAGATGAGTGGGTGGTGGCCAATGTGCCTTGTCTACTCTACTCTTTTTAAATGTGTATGTTAATGGATGCCAGCACACCAGGTGGCCACAGTTTAATTAGGATAAAAGGGGCAACATTCAGGCCTGATCCATGCTAGAAAATTAGGTTGGTTTAAATATGTTCAAGGTGTGAAAAATCTATACCTTGGAGTGGCGTAGTTAAGGTGACCTAAAAGTTCTTGTGTGAACAATACTGGGCTAATGGAAAAAATTGCCTCTCAGGGAGGTGGATTACCTACACTGGGAAAATCCTTGTGCACCTAGATACTATCTGCGCTGAGGTGCTATGGAAGCTATAGAGTTTTACAGTCTTTGTAAACCAGATACAGTAGACATGAGAACTGTATTCCTTTGTCATTTACAGGCTTCTAGATTACAGCACTTTAAATGGGGAATAGATCACTTGGGATTAGTAGATATTGACGGGAGAACGAATATGGGAAAAATAACTCCCTTCTGGAATCTTGGCCTGTTTCTAGGATCAAATCTTTTTGTAGGTTCTTGGATATTTTTTCATTATTCATTTTTCACATGCCTCTCTGCTATAGTTTCTGGGCTGATGTAGTACCATAAATACCACAAACTTCATATTTCTAGCTTGCCAGAAGCATGAGTAAGCTCAAGAGCTTATTTTCATGAAATTTCCAGCCCAAAATGATTCAGAGAGGTATTCAAATTTGTAGGTGCTTTTCCAAATCTTCTGCAAACTCTGTTCCTTCTTGAGTTTTCCCTGGCCTTAGTGGTAAATGGTACAAAGCCTTTCATCTCTGCCAAAGGTCTGATGTCTATCCTTTGGCCATTGAGACGGTTATGGTGTGGGCTATAAAAGCTTGATTCCCCTCTTGCCCCTGAATGTGATGTTCCTCGTCAGGACTGTCGGATTGATAGGACACTGTGTATGGAGCCTTTTGTTACTGCTGCCATTGATCTGCTGTCTGCAGCTGAACAGAAATCGTCAGGTGACGGGCGTGTTAAACTGACACTTCCAAAGGCGCTCCATTTACTAAACTGAAAAAGGCACTGAGCACTTTGGTCTCCCAACTGGTCAGTTAAGGAAGTGCAGTGATGTATTTTGACATGAAGTGCAAGGAACAAGTATCAATTTACCATCAGATTGTAGGGCTCCTTGAGCAAATTTCATAATGCCCTCTGTCTTCAAGACCTTTGCTGCTGCCGAAGGACAGTAGGTTACTGGATCTCAATGTTTTAGGGTCTGGCTCACAAAAAGGCCAAAAAAAAAAAAAATCAACCCACAGCTGCAGGATCTCTGGAGTGTTGTGGAATGGGGTGGGCGGGGCTAGTGGTGTTGGGAGGAAGCCATATAAACCACCACCCCCAAGCAGATTTCATCGGCTATTTTGCTTTTGTTTCTGTGAAGAATGTATAAACTTTTCCCTGAAGACTCACCAATGATTCATATCCTGGAAATACATGAGCACAGCGATACCCTTGGGATTGTACTGCACTGGGTTCAACACAGTATGATCACACTGCTGGAACTTTTAATAGTAATCCTAAGACTTGAGTCTCAAATTCAGCCAATGCTGATGTCAAACCCTGCCCCCTATCCCTCACATATATTCACATAGCTAGAACATATGAATGTTTCAACGCGGACTGGCAACCTGGCAAAGTTCTACACTATATAACAACTAGGGGTACAACATTACATCTGAAAAAAGTGAAGGCATAAATGAGGAGTTGTGAGATAAAAGTAAGCAAAGAAAAATAAAAGCCGAGTACAAGAGAGGAAAAACCCTGACAAATAGAGTGAATTGGAATAGTCTCCTGTGAGGAATGATGGAAGCTCTACTCCCTGAGTTTGAAATTGGACAAGACAAAGCAGTGAAGAACATGCTGTTGGGAATAAGCCAGTGTTGCCGGGGAGATGGCATTTCTGTCATTCTGTGCTCATAGATAAAGGAATAGTTGTGACGTTTCCTGTGTAATACGAACATTGCGTATTAATGGTGTACGGCCACCATGTAATAGAGTCCATTAGCTCAATATATTCCATAGGACTAAGTTCTACAGGATGAGCTTCTCAACTCTGAAAGCCCCTACATCGGTCAGTAACATTCTTGTTTTATCTCCGTAAAGTAGCCTTAATTTCCAACTCCATTAAATCATGCACCACTATGGCTCACATTTGAAATTGCTCTTTGAAATAGCATACATCAATGATGATTTTTTTTGATCATGGAGTTTTTACAATCAAGATGGAGCTACTATAAGATGGGTGCATAACTGGGTGGATAACCGCTCCCAGAGAGTAGTTATCAACAGTTCAGTCATGCTGGAGGGGCATAACAAGCAGGGTACCGCAGGGGTCGGTTCTGAGTGCAGTTCTGTTCAATATTTTCATCAGTGACTTAGATCATAGCATAGAGAGTACACTTGTAATGTTTGCCAATGATACCAAGTTGGGAGAGATTGCAAGTGCTTTGGAGGATAGGATCACAACTCAATGATTTGGACAAACTGGTGAGATGGTCTGAGGTAAACAGAATGAAATTCAATAAGGACAAATGTAAATTACTCCACTTAGGAAAGAACAATCCATTGCACACATACAAAATGGGCAATGACTGCCTAGGAAGGAGTACTGCAGAAAGGGATCTGGGTGTCGTATTGGACCACAAGCGAAATATGAGTCAACAGTGTAACACTTGCAAAAAAAAAAAGCAAACCCCATTCTGGGATGTATTAACAGGAGTATTGTAAGAAAGACACAAGAAGTAATTCTTCCGCTCTATTCTGCCCTGATTAGGCCTCAACTGGAGTATTGTGTCCAGTTCTAGGTGCCGCATTTCAGGAAAGATTTTGAGAAAGTCCATAGAAGAGCAACACAAATGATTAAAAGTCTGGAACACTTGACTTGAGAGGGAAGATTGAAAGAGCTGGGTTTGTTCAGTCTGGAAAAGAGGAGACTGGGAGGGGACAGAAGTTTGCAAGTACCGAAAAGATTGTTATAAGGAAGAGGGAGAAAAATTATTCTCCTTTACCACTGATGATAGGACAAGAAGCAATGGACTTAAATTAAGGCCAGGGAGGTTTAGGTTGGACATTAACCACTGGAATAAGTTGCCTAGGGAGGTTGTGGAATCTCCATTGTTGGAGATTTTTAAGAGCAGGTCAGACAAACACCTGTCAGGGATGGTTTAAGAAGGAACTTGTCCTGCCATGAGTGCAGGGGACTGGGCTCAATGACCTCTCATGATCCCTTCCAGTTTCTATGGATTCTGTATATTCTCATGGTGGCCTCACTTCCCAGGGTTTTGTTATTATGATGTCCAGATGATTAGGCTCAGAACCTGCTCTTCACTCCCAGTCTGAATGAGGGAATGGCAACTTTGTATCCAGCCTGTGTGGCCCAGTTCCTTAGCTATGATTTGTACTTCAATTCTGATTTATTTCTTACACTGTTCCAGGAAACAAATGGGTCAAGGAACATTCATGGTAATACAGTTAACTCCCCCTTGAGGGGAAAGTTGAAGCATGACAGGCAGCCATAGATTTTGGAGCTATAAGAATGGCCATATTGGCTCAGATCAATGGTCTGTATAGCCAAGTATCCTGTTTTCTGACAGTGGCCAGTCCCAGATGCTTCAGAGGGAATGAATAAAATAGGGCACTTTATCAAATGATGCATCTCGTTGTCCAGTCCCGCATTCTAGCAATCAGAGGGATAGGGACCATCCAGAGCTTAGTGCTGGGTTGCTAATCATTTTGACTAATAGCCATTGGTGGGCCTATCTATGAATTTAGGATTGGTACTTAGAAGAATGCCAGAATCACCAAGGCTTGTTCTTAGCATTTGTTTTTTATCTTTTAATCTGATGGTAGATGAGGCCCAGCAGCTCATTCTGACATCAACACTTGCTCCATAACAATTGGTAGACTACTCAATCTGTCTCTGTGCCCTTTATAGTTTGTGAGACGTACGGTTTTCCTATTGTTCCATTCAAAATAGGACTCCAATTTAGTCTTTTCATCAGTCCTTGGAAGACTCTGAACTTCAGCCTGCTCAACCAGCTTAGTGTCACTTTCTATAGATATCTATGCAAACTCCTACAATAACCTCTGCTGGTGTCAAGTACGGGTGGGATATAGTTTAACTCATTTAGCCATTTTCATTATTGCAAGTTTTCTGATAATATTATCACCAGTATAAATCCTTAGTAATTTGGCAGGAGTCCATTTTGTTGTCTTTGTGGAAAGTAGTTTGCTTTAGCTGTCAATGATAAAGCTCATGCTATGAATAAATCTGTTAGTCTTTAAAAGTGCCACAGGACTCTATTTTATTGTTTTCTGTTTCCCTCAGGGATCTCTCATGCCTGTGAAAAGAGTGCGTGGGAACTTCAGACTAGTAATTGAAATTGAGGTTATGTCTACACAACCACTTTTGTCAGTATAACTCATGTCACTCGGGTAGGAAAAATGTCATCACTGACTGACACAAGTTACACTGACAGAAGTGTGCTATTGTGGACAGCACTGTGTTAATGGGAGAGTTCTCCTCTTGGCCTGGAGTGGCTCTGTGAGAGATTTTTGGGGCACAGCTGTGCCGCTGTAAGGTCTCGAGGGGAAACATGGCCTAAATCTGGCTTTAGAACTGTTGTCCGGAAACTAGGGTATTTGAATACAGTGAATTTTAGATAATTTCAGGTTGTTTTGAATAAAATAAACGAGGGGGAAGATAAATTAATGCAATTCTTTGAGTGGCTGCACATGTATATTCCACTCTTGGTGTCTGTGTTCCCAGTGCATGGTGTTGAAAGCGTTTTCCCTTAGAGGTGTCTGTTGGGCAGCTTGAGCTCCTCTTCCTTCGGCATGCCACGATGTGCAGATCTGACCCTGTCCCTCCTCAGTTCCTTCTTACCGTGACAGCTGTTGAGATTCTCTTCTCTATTAGAACAGTTTGTGTCTCAACCTTTGTGAACTCGATGTGTGTGGTTAGTCTAATTCTTAGTCTTATTAGGGTAGTTAGTAAGTTTCAGTTCTTCTAGTTTTTTTTTAAAAAAGATTTTTTGGAAATGTTTCCCCATTTGGGGTTTTCTACATATGGTACGGAGTTTATATCCCAGTCACCAGGTTTGAAGCTGTGCACTTCTTGCTTGAGGCCTATGCCAGTGAGTGATCCACACAACAGCTGCCTGAAATGCTTGGAGAATGCTAGTCAGGAGTTTGCTTCCCTAGTCAATGAGGGTAGATTAGTTGGGAGAACACTGCTGCAGGCAGGGCTGGATACAGCAGACTCAGCAGTTCGAACCATGGTTTCTTCAGTATCCATCTCTACATCATGTTGGTTGCAGTTTTCTGATCTTCCCTACATACAGAGCACTTTCCAGGACTTGCCTTCTCTATTCTTGGACCAAATGAACAGACTCCATGGACTTAAGGAACATAGACACATCCAGAAGTCCTTAGGCCTCTACGTGTGCTGTTGGCCACAGCAGACACCTCTATTTTCTGTTCCTCTTCCTCAACAGGACCTATCAAAAAAGAGGTCCAAGAGTTATAGGTGTAGGTCTCCCCCACCCCTCCTTGCTGTTTAAGCTCAGGGTCTATCAAGGCACTTGGGAACTACAGAAAGCCTGTTTTGGTGTGCCAGTTGAGGTCAATGTATCTCCGGACATAAAACTTTGCAAACTATCTATCCCACTTCCAGTGCTTGATCTCAAATTATTTGGGACTAGTGGGTTTTGAGCCCTGTGTAAGTGGGATATACTCTCCAGTTTGTTTCTACCCCTCCTTCCCTGCCCTCTTCAGGGACTACTCTCACAGATGCCTAATCCAGGAAGTTCAATCACTCCTTAACTTGGGAGCCACAGTGGAGGTTCCATGTGGTTTCAAAGGGAAGGGCTTTTATTCCCAATATTTCCCTATTCCAAAAGCAAAGAGGATGAGGATGTGTCTCAGACCAGTTGAGACCTGCATCAACTCAACACATTTTTGAAAAGGATAGTTTCACATGGTCAGCCTAGCTTCTGTTCTCCCTTCCTTGGATCGTATGGACTGGTATGCTGACCTCACCTTAAAAGATGCCCTCTTTCATGTAGCAATCAGCCAAGCTTGCAGCAAATACTTCCAATTTCTGGTAAATCGGAATTATCATCAGTTCACTATACTACCTTTTCACCTGTCCACAGCACCAAGGATCTTTACCTAGGACATGGTAGGTGCATTCCTCTGAAGATCGGGGATGTATATTTACTCCTACCTAGACAACTGGCTTGGCAAGGGGTGGTCCAAATGGCAAGTGCAGAGCAGTATTGTCATGATTCAGTGCTCTGGGACTGATAACACAGGAAAATCTCTCCTCATCCTAGTCCAGGAAATAGAGTTTATGGGGGGGTTGTACTGGAATCATCTCAACCAGGTCCTTTCTTCCAGTTCCAAGTTCCAGGCAGTTCAGTGAAATGTCATAAGTTTGAAGACTTTCCCAGTCACAATAACAAAAACTGTGTGAGGTTTTGTGTCACTGGTGTGGTTCAATATACCAGACTGCAGCTCAGAACCCTGCAGGGCACCATGGCATAGTCTACTTCCCAAGCTGCCCTCAGTTGGACTCCATGGTCAGAGTGGCCTCCTGTGGCCTGGCCTCCTTAGACTGATGGATGGATCCAGCTGGTATGTATTCAGGCGTTCTGCTTGCCTGTCCACAACCAAGTCTTGTGCTAGTGACAGATGCTTTGGCCCTGGGATGGGGCCCACCTCTGTTCTCATGGCTGTAGCTTTGCACACCAGTGTCAGGAAGCCAAAAGCTGGCAGACACATGTGCCAGGTATTTCTGTTGGCGATTAAGAGATGCTGCCTATTAGAGATAACGTGGCATCAGTGTTTTGCCTTGAAAAGCAAAAGGGAGCCCACATCTCTCCTGAAGTGACTTTGCTCTGGGAGTTCTGGATTGCCATCTAAATTGATCTAGAAGCTTCAGAGTGACCTCGGAGATGACCTTAGCAGATCATTTACAAGTCCCCCATGAGTGGTCTCATCCAGATGTGGTCAGAGAGGTCTTTCAGCAATGGGCTTCCCCCAGAAGGCCTGTTTGTGACAGTCCAACAGAAAGTGTCGACAGTTCTGCTTCCTGCCTGAGTTCCATGACAGATGACTTTTTACTGACAGGGTCTCAGGATGCTCCTTTTCACTTTTCCACCCTCTTGTTCATTCCCAGGGTCTCGCTAACAGAAAGTCAGGATCAGAGTAGTCACACTTACAGCCACAGCATGGGTCTGTCAGTACTGATTCGCCACTCTACTGATGCTTCCAATTTCACTTCCACTGGATTTGAACCTTATCTCTCGGGACTCGCATAGTTGCCTTCTCCATCAAGCCTACAATCCCTTCATCTAACTGCTTGGCTAGATGCTAGCAAGCAGGCTTGCTCAAAAGGCATTCGAGATCCTGCTAAATTGTAGGAACCTCGTATAAGAGCATGTTACCTTGCTAAATGGTGGCTTTTCTCCATCTGGTCTCATCAGTATGGGGTATTGCCAACTAGTTCTTCAGTTCAACATATATTGTGGACTACTTTTTATACATGAAACAAGGTTTGATGGTTAATTCCATCAAACTACATCTAGCCACTATTTCAGTGTTCCATCCTAAAGTTGGACAATCAACTTTTGCCAGTGATCTGCATAAGTTTATTTAAGGGCTTAGTCAAATTATAACCTCATTTGCCAGACTCTATTCTCCTATGCAATCTAAATTTAGTATTCTCAAGACTTATGGGTTCCCCCGTTTTAATCATTGGCTACCTGCTCTCTGCTGCTTCTATCAATGAAGACTGCATTGCTGATGGCCATTACCTCAGCTAAAAAGTAGGGGAGTTACGGGCATTAATTTCAGAACCTCTGTATACAATCTCTTTTAAGAACAGGGTTTGCCTGAACCCTCATCGAAAGTTTTTCCCAAACGTGGTTTCCTCTTTCACATCAACCAGCCAATTTATTTGCCTATTTTCTGCCCAAAATCACATGAAAACAGGGAGGGAAGAGTGCTTACATACCTTGGACATCAGAATAACCTTGGCATTTTACCTAGATCGAACCAGACACTTTGTGGATCTTCCTAGCTATTCATAGCAGTGGCTGACAGACTAAGTCAGTCAGTCAAAGAATTTCTTCCTTGATTGTATCTGGTAAGAGCATGTGCTATGAATTGGCTAATGTTGCTCCACCCGACTGTCACAGCTCATTCAGTGAGGTCACAATTGACCATGGTTGCCTTTCTGGCACAAATTCCAGTTGCAAATAGGCAACCTGGATCTCCACATGTTTGTCTCCCAATATGCTGTGGCTCAAGACTCCAGAGACAATGCTAGAGTGGATTCAGTTGTTCTCCAATCTTTATTGATCCCACCTTCTGTTCTACAGCTTGTGTCACCAAGAGTAGAATGCATATGTACAATTACTCGAGGAAAAAACGATCACTAACCCGTTCTGTAATGGCTGCTCTTTGAGTTGTGTTGCACGTGTCCTTTCCTCAGCCCTTCCACATTTCAGTTCTAGCCAGAAAAACCTGAGGTGCTACAGGAAGCTCTTTATACCTGCATTCAGTGGTGCATGTCAGCAGGAGGAGCTCGAGCCCCCAGTGGGTCCCAGGGAGGAAATAGGTTTCTGATGGTTGTGTGCTGGGCACACAGAGAGCAAGAGTGGAATGTGCAGGTGGCACACATCCCTAAGAACAACAGTTACAAAACAGGTTAGAGACTTCTTTACTTTTAGGGAGAAATCCAGAAATAACTCCACTAGTGTACAACCTTTGTGGCACCCAGTAGCTTTGCAACTTACCAGATCTGAGAGCTACATTTACTTTGCATAGATGTGCGAATTTTGAAGCTCACTAGTCATGAAGCATCAGTGGTAGCCTGGCTTTGGTTACCTAAAAGGTAACTTATTGATTCCTTTATTTCTGAGATGGCCACGTGCATATAGCAGTGAAACGTAAGCTTGAACTCCCAGGGTTTCTGAAATGTCTTGGCTTGTTACTAAATAAATGTGTAGTTTAAAAAGAAAAAAACTGAAAGCCCCCTCTAGTCTAAGTACAGAAAGCTTGATATTCACCCTGGGATCCCTGCATACGTGCCCTGGAAGTTCAAGCTTGCCTTGGCCTGAGAATCATGGAGATTGAAGCCTTTATTTCATACACCTGTCCTTTTTAAGGGGCAGCCGTATGAATTCTAGTGTTTCAGACCAGCATTGAGGGTGCAGCACTGTGGTCTTGGGAGTATGCAGTCTGGTTTATCAGAGGGTAGTTTTGGGGAGAGAGGAGGAAGAAAAATTGAAAGGGGGTTGTGTGGGACAATGGGAAGAGTGAGCTCTGCAAAGTAAGAAGGAAAATCACTGCATGCTTTTAAAAAACAGTGGGTGTGTTAGTTGGTTAGTGGGTGTTTGTTTGGCATGGTGCCAAATAAAATGCTGATCTTTGAGGAATGGGGGGCCTTTAAGATTCCTTCATTGGCGCCTGACAAGGTGGGATTTTCATGCAATAAGGATAGTAAGAGGTAGCTTTATGGAGAGGAGAAAAAACCCAGAAGGGATTCCGATATTGAGGTATTGTATCAGTCCATTACTTACCATGTCAATAGCTGAAGATACCAGTACTACAGTAACTAAACTGTACAAGAAAAAAGGGAGGGCAGACTCCAAAAACATGTTTTCGGGAGGTAGAGCAAATGCTAAAGGAAAACCACCTTGCTCCCCAAAATGAACCCTGTTGTTAAAACCAGCAAGGACTTGGACTTGGTACTGGTTACTCTAGAATCCTGAAGGAAGCAGCGAAAGAGCACGTGGGGTCTCTGGCATAACTATATTTACAAGTTCCAGAGGGGAGCCTTGTTAGTCTAGTTCAGCAAAACAAACGAGTCCTGGGGCTCTTTTAGAGACTCTCACATTTATTTATCACATCAGGTTTCATGGGAGAAAATCCCACTTGGTCTTCAAAGCCTGACAAAGTGGAATTTTCTTCTATAAAAGCTCATGCGATAAATAAATGTGTTAGTCTTTAAAAGTGCCCCAGGACTCCGTGTTTCACTATTTTTACAGTTACGTTTGGAGTAAATATACTTTTCTCAAGCCTTGAGGCCTCCATTCACATCTGACCTATATGTCCCTCCTGTCTCAATAGACCATCGACCTTTGGTCTTTCTGCTGAATCTGATAATTTGGTTGCAAGTTGAGGGTGATTTTCCGATAGCCATGTTCAGGAACTAGACTGACACGATCTAATGCAGTACAATGCACTGAATAGCCAAAAAGAAGGTAGCGAATGGGAAACTAGCATGAGAGCTCTGGGAATTTCAGCTAGGCAGCAACAAATAAACCTGTCTGCCGATGTAGATAAAAGGGGGATATTATCTGTCCCTCCCTCTAATTCAGTGGTTTCCAAATTTTTTTTCTTGGGACCCAGATGGGAAAAAGACATTTATGCCAGCAAACCAACAATTACATCTTTCAGCAATGCATTCCCGTCTTCTGGCAATGGCAGCAGTGCCTGAGGATCTGTGACCAGTGCTGGGTTTGACAATTCCCTTCGGTTGCTCCCTCCAGTGGCAGTAAAATCTTTTTCTTACTGCTAAGATGACTGTTGTTTCAGAAGAACCTGCTCTTCAAGGAATGGCTCTTCTCTACCCTCCTCAGTGGCAGCCAGATGAGGAATGAGGCCTTGCTTTTTTTCTGCTAGGTCCTGTTTGCTTAATTTTATGTTTGGTTCTCTTCTAGGGTAGATTCACATGGAAAGGCCACTTTTTCTCTGAAAAGAAAGGTCTCTTCTGATTTGGAACTTCTATAAACATGGTTCAGTCCAAGATGCAAGCCCTCACACCATTGCTAAAACCGAGTAACAGGTAGAAGTGGTGGAAAGCTCTGGGTGCTGCCACCACATCCTATTATGAGATCATTTTAAAGCACCTGCCACTGTGGCATCTGAAATCATGGTTTAAATTAAGATTGTGGTGATTTTAATGAGAAAAAGTAGGAAGGAAGATGAGGGATCAGTTGGGAAGTAGGGCTAAATTTCACTTTTTTCTTTAAAGATTGAAATGGATCTTCATTTTTGAGAGATGAGGAAGTGTCCCATTGGCCTATCCACTTTTAACACAAGCAGCTGAAAAATTTAGAGCCTGCATTGATGTATTTGTTTTGCACTGTGTGCAGACGCAAGTCAAGGAGTAATGGTTGTCTTCCTGCAAAGGAGGCCTGTTGATTAGAGATACTGAAGCTGGTTCTGTTTGCTGAGCAGTCCTTCCTAGTTTGTCCTGTATCTGTGGGCTGAAACTAATGGGGGGTGGGGTTAAGGAGGAAATTGCTCTTTACAGTATTTCTATTTTTGCATGGAATTTTTACTGCTGCAGTAGGTAAAGTTTCAGAACCCTGGCTAAGAACTCAGGTCTAACTGACCTCCACCCTTCTCTTTCCTAATGAAGGACATTGTACAAAGTTGTACCAAAGTGTGAAGGATCTTCCTGGGGAATTGGCATGAATATATCAGGGCTGCAAAGAGCTACATAGACTTGAGATTAAATGTGTCTATACTCTATGCTGGGCTGGGGAGGAATAGTTTATAGGTGTATCTGGAAAAAGAGTTGTTAGCCTGTCTTGAGAGAAACAGATTGTCACAGGTAATGGTGAACTTTTGAGGCAGTTTGCACAGCCCATTTGTGGTTGAATGCTACCAAAGGATGTGATACAAAGATCAATGGTGGCAAGTAGTCTAATTTAATTAAGGTGAAGAAGGAAACATACATGGCATGACAGCTTATTCGATGTGGGAATGGAACTAGGGTGTGCTGTCCACTTCTCCTAATGCTTCACTGAATTCTACTCGACATCAGGTTTTATACCCTCCCAGCAGTTGGAACTCAGTGCTTTCCAGTAGTGTATTAAGCAACATGATTGACATCTATCATGTGTGGATTAAACACTCTTCAGTCAGTGTCCAACTACTTGTATTAAATTACAAAACACTTTTAAAAGGAAATTAATTTTTATGAAAGAAAATGACTCGTTACATTAATGAGAAGTTGAAGATGATGACTAATGATTTAATATCCATGGCTGTATAACTGATTCAGTCCTCAGAAAGATCTAATTGATCCTCTCTGATTCTGACATTAAATGTGTCTGTGTATACACACGCGCGCGCACACACTCTCTCTCTCCCTCTCTCCCCTTTATATATGCATGTATTGTCCCAACACTTAACATTGTAGTAACCTCTTTTATAAATATTGTACCTTTGGTTTACTACAATTTGCAATCTGTTAAAATTCTTATAAAACCGTAGTGAGGCTTACACCACTCAGTTGGGTTACTGGTATGCATATCTTTGTAATTCTTATGGGAACAGAACAGAAACTACAGATTTTAAAAAATGATATTTTTACCACAGAAGTTAACCGGATTCTTGTTCCGAGACACAAGAAGTGATACATCACTCTTCGAGAAATGATCTCTGTCTGATACAATGATCACATGCCAATGGATATTCATCTCCCAGAGGATTACAGACATTTTCTTCACCAGAAGTCTGACTTTTGCTGTTTTCCATGGGTCTCAAAGATCAGCACTGCCTTGCACTCCTCTAGGACCGCGATTGCTTGAAGTGGACAAGTTGAGATATTCCATGTTGTTGAATAAGAAGATAAAGTTATTCTGCAAACATTTTTCCCCCAAGCCTTATTTATCTTATTGCCTCTGGCTTGGAAGCATACATCATCAAAGGACTCTGAAGACAAATTGGCAACTGTTTTGTCCAGGGGATTTCCCCGAAGTAACTGTGAAGCCCAAGAAATCCTTGCCATCCTCCACTTCTTATAGATGGGACTTTCATTCTTCCTTTTGCTACAAGGCCAAATTTCTAGACCAAGCCGCTTTGACTGCTAGCAGAGAGATTTCTACTGCAGAAGCAAGTGGAATCATCACTTAGATGGAAAAGCATCACCGAATGCCTGCATGAGCAGCTGGATGTTAAAATAAATATTTAAGCTTTACCTACAGTGGGAAACTGAATCATTGCTGAGACTTTTTGGCAATGTTTCTCCCTGAAGTAATAAGAAAATTGCTTAACTCTTCTCTGCCTACTTGAGAAGGAAGGTGTAGAGATTAAAGGCCTGGACTTGGAAGCAATAGATCCAAGTGAGATTCCTGGCTGTGCCAGACTTCCTGGAGGGTCACTAACATTTCTGCTTGAGTTCCTCACCTGTGAGACAGTGATAATTCCTCATACAATTGTTGGACTTTCGGATACTGTGGCGGTGAGCACTATAGCAGAAGCCAGGAACAAAGAAATGTTAATAGAAATACCACTGGAGTGGCACACCCTGAATATACACAAAAGGTGCCCCAGCATCTCTTTGACACAGGGGCAATCAAATACCATTAGAGACCTATCCTCCAACACTGAAGGACAAACTTGAAAATCTTCTTGGTTGGACTCTGGAGCGTGCTGAGGTTCTAACTTCCCTAATTGGCTCTTCCGTGTGAGGAATAATTACTCATGGCCAGAAAGCGCGTGTGACCTCTATGATATATCTCCAAGGCAGCCATGTGATGGTTATGGAATTTGCAAGGAAGGTGCCACAGCCTGCAGTGCCCAGTAACCTCTAACAATTTGTCCCCATTGAGCATGCTGGTGGCTCTTTGTAAACTGGTGTTATCCTCTCTCCCATGCCTGTTTATTTCATGTCCCTTCAGAAATTTGGTTGAATGTGAAGGAGATCTAGAATGGACACCTTTTTTCTTGCTTGATCATGTTCTTTCATGGTTATTTCCTACTGTCATTTGACCCACAATGGAGGATTAAGATTTCAGCTGGTTTCTTCAAACTGAAAGACTATCCGGAAAAGAGAGAATTGCTGGTTGTGCTTAATGTTTCGAAGGGACGCCAGTCCTGAGGATTCAGTTTACTGCAGTGTTATGTGGTGTGGAGAACCCTGTGTGATCAAGTAGTGTCAGACCATGTCTGTGTGTTTGGTTTTACGGCACAGTCCTCAAGTTCAGTGGGATTCAGCAAGTGGGATTTTGACCGCTTGGAGAACTCTGCTAGTGGAAGCCCATTGCTGTAGCTGTGTTTGAGATCTGGGGAAAGGAAATGAAAGCTTGACTCTCCGAAAAGCGGGCCTGCGGGACAAGTCGAGATGCCAAGCCATTCCTCCTGCACTGAAGGTAGATTTTTCTGCAGGAGTTGACACTTAAGGTGCTCCCTTGAAGGGCGTGCCCTGCATGGCTGTGTTTGTAAGGAGACTGAGTGGCCTCCAGACACAAGTGCCAGAAGAAGGGCGTGTGACCCTGAATTCAAACTGACTGGCCCGAGCCACCACCCGGTCCGGTCCGTGGGGCCCTCCGTGTGTCTCTGCCAGGCCTGGGCAGGACCCTGCTTGCCCCGCTCTGCGATCTCCCGGCCTGGGGCCTCGGTCCGTGGGGACTGGCCTGGGGACCCCGCCCCACGCCGCAGACAGTGCTGGGCCGGCTGGAGGTCGGAACTGCAGGGCCCAGGCCCCTGTCTTTGGCCCAGCTTTCCCAGCTCAGCAGCCCGGGGCGGCCGTGCGCTCCAAGCCAGGCCCTGCCCAGCACTCGGCTCAGCTCTTCCGAGTGCTGGCTGCCCGCTCCCTGGCTGCCGGGGGCCCCACAGGGCCTGCAGGCCTCCAGGTATGGCTCCGGCCTGTGCTGCGCCATCGGGCCGCGGGGCCCATCCTGTCCCGGCCCAGCTGGCCGGGGAGACACCAGAGACTCCTTACAGCGACCGGACTGGGAGAGACCCGTGGCTCACTCCTGAGCCTGGCTTCTGCTGGGTGGGAGTGGGAGCGGGAGCGGGAGTGGGAGCACGGCTCCGCCCACACCCTCTGCTGCTTTGTTGGATTGGCTGGCCCTTGTCCACACACACCCCTGAGAGCTCGCGGGAACGGAGAAAACAAAACAAATAAGGCCGAGACTAACCAGTGTCTTACAGTATTAGCTGTCATAGGCATCGCCCATTTCCTCGCACGGATGAGCTGTAAACTTGGCGGAGGTGGGGGGGTGAGTTAACAAGGTCAATTCAAACAGTCTCCATGGGGCCCATTAACAGCTGATGAGAAAGTGACAATGTTTAAAGAGGGGAAATTGTAGTTTGTAGTGCGCCAGCCATTCCCAGTTTGTATTCAGGCCCAGTCTGCATCTGAATTCCAGCTCTGCAGTTTCACACTGAAGTCTGTTCTTCCCCCCCCATCCCCCCTGAAGTATGGTATCTTTCAAGTCAATGACTGGGTGTCCTGGGAGACTGAAATGTTCCCCTACTGCTTTTTCACTGTTACCGTTCTTGATGTCTGATTTGTGTCCATTTATTCTTTTGCGCAGAGACAGTCCGGTTTTGCCAATGTATAAGTCTGGCACATGATGGCATAAATCACATTGGTGGATGAGCAGGTCAATGAGCCCCAATGAAGTAGAGCAGTTGATTAGGTCCTATGATGGTGTCACTTGAATAATTGTGTGGGCAAAGTTGGCCATATGGTTTGTTGCAAGGATAGATAGCTGGGTTAGTGTTTCTGTTGTGTGGTGTGTAGTTGCTGGTGAGTATTTGCTTCGGGTTGGGGGACTATCTGTCCTACCTCCCAAGACTTGAGAGAGTGAGGGATCGTCTTCCAGGATAGGCTGTAGATCCTTGATGATGTGTCCAAGAAGTTTCACTAGGGAGCTGTATGTGATGAGCAGTGGTACTCTGTTTTCCTTGTCGGCCCTGTCCTGTAGTAGGTGATTTCTGGGTACCCGTCTGGCTTTGTCAGTCTATTTCTTCACTTCCCCAGGTGGGTATTGTGCTTTTAAGAATGCTTGTTAGAGATCCTGAAGGCGTCTTTCTCTGTCTGAGGGATCAGAGCAAATGTGATTATATCTGAGGGCTTGGCTGTAGACAATGGATCGTGTGATGTGTCTCGGATGAAAGCTGGAGGAATGTAGGTAGGGATAGCTATTAGGGTCTACAACCTATCCTAGAAGAGGATCTCTAACTCTCTCAAGCTTTGGGAGGTAGGCCAGTCCTTAATAATTTTGTTCATCTTTGTATGTGCCACACCGGACTCCTTGTTTGTTTTGCTGAAATAGACTTCCACAGCTACCCCCCTGGAACATATCAGAAAAAATATAAACTTTGGGGTGGCAGAGGTGTGTGTGGAGGGAATTCTTAGACCGGAAGCATCCATAGAGGATCCTTTTTCTCCTTTTCCTCAGGAGGAACTGGGATAAGTCTGGTATGTGAATTTACAATAAACAGTAACCTCATGCAAGGGGATATTTGCTTTTAAATTATATTTATATCTGTACCATAAACATTGTGTGCTGTATACATTTTCTTCATCCGTGACAGTACAAAAGATTTTTAAAAGATTGCTAGCAGAATTTTGGCTGTAAATGTTAGTAATTGCTGTAGATTACTTTGTCTTTAGTGGGATTTCTCCCACGCAAGCTCATGCGATAAATAAATCTTAGTCTTTAAAAGTGCCCCAGGACTCTGTTGTTTGTCTTTAGACTATTTTTACAAGATACAAAATTGTCAAATTAAAAGAAATCTGCCTGTGTTAATCCTAGCTAGGCATTGCATTCAGTGTTTTGATTTGACAAAATAATAGTTTCTTGATTAAATTACTGAGACATTTAGTGCTTGTGCTGGAAATATCCTTAGTAAGCTGGAGTTGGATTTACACTCGATTTTCCTCCAGATGACTTAGGTCTGATTGATAAAGGGTTTTTTTGGAGAATGCAGTGAGTGTCTGCAGGGATTATTACTGGCTCCAGATTGGTTATCACTGAATACGAATTATATTTACTATTAGCTTTTAAACAGGTTCAGCTGATGGTTGGTCTGAAATTTGTGTATTAAAATGTTTGGTTGGACCAACAGAGTGGCATTGGTTTTACTCCCTTGTTAATTTTCTTACCTGAAAAATTTCTATATTAGAGCGCCAAAGTGGTACGGTGATACCTTTTATTGGACCATCTTCTGTTGGTGTAAGAGGCAAGCTTGAATGGGTCTCTGCTTTGGTCTGGGAGAGCTATTCAGGCATGATTTAATTGTGGTTCTCAGCCTTTTGTGGGTCATGACACACTTGGCAGCATATAGTGACCCTGCAGGACACATCAGCCCATCCACCCCAGGCCAAATCCAGCCATCTCCCTGGCTCTCGGCGACACAGAGTTGGGAACCAGTAGATGATGTAAATAGGTTGATTTATAGCCACTGCAATTAAACTGGCTTTTCATGCCCACACTTGGTTCCTTTTGGAGGCCGGCTCCAGCTGTCATCCCCAAGGCAGCAGGGCAATTGGCGACAAGCAGTGAGTGTACATGGATCGTGCATGAGCTGGTCTACACTAGAGAGTTTTGTTGACGCTTAAAAGTCAGACTGACATGCTCCTCCCCCTGGTGTAACTTGCCTGCTATGCTGACATCGTAAAAGCTCCTCAGTGAGGGGCAGGGCTATGTCAGTCTACTTAGAGCCCCACAGTGTCTATGTAGACGCTGCGTCCACCTTACGTCAGCTATGGGCTGTGACTCTTGTCTGCTCCCAGCTGGAAGCAGGGTGAGACGCTCAGGCATCTCTCCTGGTTGGAGGGCTGAGCTGTGAAATTGACAAGGCTGCCCAGCTCCCTGCAGGCAGTGGGCAGGAGGTACAAGAAGATGGGGTGGCTGGATTCCACTCCCAAGGGCAGGAGGCTCTGGGGAATAGAGAGGGGAGGTGCCTGGGGGCTGGGTCTTAGCTGGGGGCCGGGAGCTGAGAGACCAGGCTCTCTCCCCCTCACCCAAGGAGGGTTGTGTGGATTCTACTCCACCACAGACATGACTGGCTGTAATTTTTCTAGTGTCGACAAAGCCTATATCAACTCCATTTCTGCAAGAGGCGTAGGGCTTAAGTCAGTGTAGTGGATGACTTGCATCAACGTGAGGGACGTTTTAGTGTAAACACTTGTAGAGTTAGGTCTGTGAAGCTGCCTTGGGTCAACCTGCTTCTGTAGTGTGGGCCTGGCTTCAGTGTGGAACAGTTAAGGAGTTAACCCACGTTGCAAGAAACCATTCTACTGAAGTGCACTGTTAACACCACTACAGTCATAAAACAAAGCAGGGTTAGCGGGTTACAGATATTTGTACTGAGCCATAAATCCAGGGTCTTTAAGTTCGTGACTTTTTGGTGTCTAGCTGAGTTAGGAGTATAAATTCCCAGGCCCCTCTTTTGAAGGTGTTACGCAAGTTTCCTTTGACGACAAGAACTGAGAGATCAAATGTGGAGGGATTGTTTTGAGAAGTGTTCACCCATGGGTGATAATATTTTTCTGTGCGAGTTCATTTGAGAGCACAGTGGTCTCGTTTCACTCAACGTGGTGGTGGTTGGGATATTTGGTGCACTGGATGAGGTGCCAACGTGTTGTGATAGGCATGTGTCTGACACATGGATCTTGAAAGATCTGTTGTTGGAGGGTGTTGATCCTTGTGGCAGTGGAGATATGTCTGGAGGTTTTGTATCTGTTCTGGTATGGCTTGGTGCCTCTTTGAGTTGGTGGGTCCTGGCCCCTGGGAAGCTGGCTTCTGATGAGGAGCTTGGTGAAGTTGGGGTGGTGTTTAAAGGCCAGAACAGGGAGTTCAGGAAAGATTTCTGTCAGGATGTGATCCCCATCAAGTATGGGTTGTCATTCATTTTTAATGATACCCTGTATGCTATGGGGTGGTAGATGAGAACTAGGAATGGGCAATCGGAGGGTTTTTTCCCTATGTTCAGGCAGATTCTCTCAGCATGTTTGGGTGGCTCGTTGCATGATGGATCTACTTTTTTGGTGGAGTGTCCTTGTTTGGTGAAAGCAATTAAAAGTGTGTGTCTCAGATGCACTGAATTAATCTTTCTAAATGGCTGGTATTGCAAGCCTTGGGTACAGTTTGCAAGAATTAAATGGAATCCATATTTTAAAAATACCGCAAACATCAACACTGGAATTGAGAATCAACTTGGGAGTTTTGTCCCTTTCTAAGATCACAAGAGAAATTCCTGGGAGGTGCTCTGAGGTGTCTTTCTCAGACTTAGGTTCTGTTTGCTGTGGCTTGCTGTGTTTCACTGCAAGGGATGTGGCTTTAATTGCAGTATCAACATGTGTATCTATTTCTTTTCTGAACTTTCTCCTGCAGATGGCGCAGTGTGTGACTAAGGTGGAATTGTCCATAGCCTGTGAAAATCTCATCGACAAAGATTTTGGCTCAAAATCCGACCCTCTTTGTGTCTTACTCCAAAATGTGGGAGGTGACCAGTGGGCAGAGGTAAAAAAAATAGTCTGTAGTCTCTAGTTTTGCATTATAACATGAGTGTGCATTTTCAAACATGACCTAACTGGAAATATTTCTGGTGGTCCTTCTTCCTAGTAATTGCAAAATCTTATAAATATTAACAAATTAATATTTGATCAAAAGTTTTGTGATGTGTGAAGTTCCTGTCTCTCTAGAGAGATGAAGTAGAATAAATCATACACTTATTAACTTGGAGAAACAACAGCATTGTTTGGGTTTTTGTTCTGCGGTACCACATGCTGTTGCTTTCTCATGAGGTGGGCAGTTAGCTTGTATTATGCCAGTGGCTTTTTTTCCTTGCATTTCAGACCATCTCTCAGCCAAATTAAGGGGCAGTTGATATTATATAACTTATAAGATGTGGGGAGTACAGAGTTGCAGAGCAGTCAGCAGGCCCTGTAATAGTGGCTAGCTTTAGCAGCCGGGACCCTGCGCACCTCAGCTAATAGTGTGTATAAAGGGCAGTGAGGGAATATTTGGGAGTGGGGGGTATACACAGTTTGTGGAAGAATGTGTGGTTAATACATTTATATCTCCATCTCTTTCTTTGCCTAGCTGGATCGAACGGAAAAGATCAAGAACTGCCAGAAGCCTGAATTCTCCAAGAAGCTGCTTGTTGATTATTACTTTGAGAAAGTGCAGAAGCTGAAGTTCGGCGTATACGATATCGATAACAAGTCCTATGATTTAAATGATGATGATTACCTTGGCGGTGTTGAGTGTACATTGGGACAGGTATTTGCAGAAATTTCATGTCAAATATTCTGCAATTGTGATAAATGAAGGTTTAAATCTGAAAACAGGAGAAACTTGAGTATGTCAAACCTTTGACATACTCAGACGTGAAACAAACAAGGAGTCCTGGGGCATTTTTAAAGACTAACAAATTTATTTATCTCATGAGCTGTTGTGGGAGAAAATCCCACTTCGTCAGACGCTTGAAGATGGAGAACTTACAGAATGGGAGGAAAATAAATAAAATCTCGTGATAAAATAAACTTGTTAGTCGTTAGAAGTGCCACAGGACTTCTTGTTTATTTTGCTGAGCTAGACTGACACAGCTCCCCCTTTCGGAACTTGTCAGGGTGAAAATATTTTGTCCCTTCAGCTGATCTCACACAGGCCATGTCTATGCTGTAAGTGCCACAGTGACGCCACTACTGCAGTGTAGTTAGACCGCTATAGCACAGTTTGTACGTAGGGGCTTCTGACAGTGACTCAGGTCGGCAGAGCCACGTCGCTGTCCCCTCCCCGAGCACTGTAGCTCTGTCAGTAAGTGTAGAGCAGGCCTTAGAAAAAGGGAGCGTGCCACCAGCTGAAATCTGCAATGGGTTTGAGTTCTCTCTTCCCTTGTATTTTAAAAGAGCACCCTTGGAAATCTGCTCTGGTTTTCGTTCCATTTAGAATACCACCGAGTAGATCTTGTACTCTTAGGACTGACTCTCCTGCACTGACCATATTTAGGCTTAGTCTCTGCTTAAAAGTTGTCAACATAGCTATGATCATGAATGTGAATGAGCCAGGCCAACTTCAGTCCAGCATAGCCACATCCCTCTGTCGAAATAGCTGCTCTTGTCAGTGTTTGGAGAGGTGGCATTCCTACTCTGGTCCCCTACACCATCTTCCATCCATGTAGATGCTGCTTAAGCTACAGACATTTCTACGCTGCCAGAGTTATGCCAGGACCATCTCCATAGTGTAGACGTATACCTTTGTCATTATTGACCCCAGATAAAAAACGGATTTGGCTTCCTTTTTGTTCCCCAAATTACCTTCAGGATCTTTCAGGCCTATCTGAAAGTGACTTTTTCTACTTCGAGGAATGTCCCTGTGGGTGCTCCACTTTGGGATTCTGGCGTGCCTCCGTTTCTGGGTCGGAGAACTTTCTAGCAGTGCTCGTCATGGCTGCACTGGCACCAAGAGGCCGTGTCGTGCCTGGCGTGGCGCCCTCTCGGTGCATGCGTGGTGCGACTCCCCTCAGTCCCTTCTCAACCGCTCGCGGTCTCGGACGGAGCTTCTCCTCTCCCCTCAACTCGTCGGTCTTTGAACCTCAGTTTATACCTTTCCTTGTTTCTTTCCTTTCTCTCGTTTCTCTTGTTCAACACCCTCTTTTATTTTCTCTTAAAAAAAACAACAGAAAAAAACCAACCTCATTTTCTCCAGACCGTATCATGCCGGGTTCCTCCGGCTTTAAGTGGTGCGAAAAATGCCACGATGACATTCCAGCATCAGACGACCACAGCGCCTGTATTAAAGGCTTGGGAGAAGGGCATATTTCACAGAAATGCCCTGACTGTAAGAGCCTACGTTCTAGAGCTAGGCGAGACAGGGACCTCTGCCTTAAACGCCTTCTTATGGAGCGCTCCCTCAGACTGGCTTTGGATCCTCGACAAGCCCAGCCAGCCTCGCAGCCTCCAACATGACACCTAACTCCACCTCCGGCATCCTCCAAAGGAACACAGTCGATATCACCGTCTGTCAGACGTGACCGTACCAAAGAAGCAGTAGATTCTTCAGGTATGATGACTGACAAGTCCCAGAAAAGGACTGCATTCACTTCTTCAAACCACAGGGACAAAAAAATTCAGTCTTCAAAAACTGTGGTCGGCAAATGCTCAAAAACCGCCACGCCAACGGCACCATTGGACTGATTGGTGCCTCAAATACCCTCAGCACCGATCCCAGTGACAAATACACCATTGATGACCTCTGCACACACCACAACAACCACAGTGCCGAAAACCGTCTCGGCACCAGCTGACTCACTCGTGGTGCCGCAGGAATTGGCACCTGTGCCTCCCACACCGTGCTGTTCTGTACACTGCGTGCCGAGAAGAAACGCACATAAAAGAAAACGCAGCACTGACGAAGACACTCGCCGTGCTGCCTCTCCATCATCTCAAGTTTACGGCACAGAAGACTCCCTGCATCACTGTCTCGTGCAGGCATACTCTCCAATCCAGTTCTTAAGCGATGATGAAGTTGAGCATCAAGAACAGATTCTCATCTCAACTGCCATCACCTACACCATGGAGCTATAAACCTCCGCCATCAAATTTCCCACTGTTTCCATGGTATCCTCCCTCATAGTATAGTCAACCTCCGCATACATATCTACTTGCCACACTGGGATTCCTGACCACGTTATTCTGCACCCTCATGAAGACCATCCTTTCAAGAGCACATCGACCACCAAATAAAACTAGAACTGCACCAGAACAGGTCCCAGAAGAATCTGTCAAAGAGGGAGAGGACCCAGAATCTACCTCTCCACCCCTTGAGTCTTCGTCATCGTCAGATGAGGCAATTATTCCCTCCCCCCACCACAGTTGATGACTTTAAACAATTTCAGGATGTATTTCATCGGGTGGCAGACTCTCTGGAGATTCCTATGCAAACTGTCCAAGAATCCCAACGCAAAATTCATAAGATCCTGCAGCCTAAGTCATTGACGAGGGTCACCCTCCCCATGGATGGAACCCTAACAAATCCAGCGAATGACGTCTGGCAGACACCTGCAACAATTGCTCCAACTTGCTACAGGGCAGAAAAGAAGTATTATGTCTCTAGTAAGGACTCTGAATACCTTTTCAGTCACCAACACCACCAGATTCTCTTGTTGTGGAAACTGCTAACCAAAGGCATAAGCAGCAATATAATAGGTCCACTCACTACGACAGAGAAGATATGAAAATGAACTTACTAGGGAGAAAAGTATACATTTCTTCCTCGTTACACCTTTGAGTTGCAAATTACACTGCATTGCTGGTGAATTATGACCATGATAATTACCTTAAATTGGCTGACTTTATTGAGCACATTCTGGAAAATAAAAACCAACAACTCCACGCAGTAATCAAAGAAGGTCAGTTAATATCAAGGACAGCTCTGCAAGTAATTCTCGATGTCGCTGACACAGCTGCTCACACTATAGCCACAGGTACAATAATGCATCGATCGTCCTGGTTACTCTCAGCAGATCTTCCCAGACAGCTTCAGGTGGCAATTGAAGATCTGCTATTTGATGAGAAAAAGCTGTTTTCTGAAAAGACAGGTGGTCTGATGCACACATCTAAGGACTCAAGGGCAACACTATGCACATTCGGAACAAACACACCTGTAACAAGACATAGATCATATAAGTATCAACCATATAACTCCAGGTATCGCTTCCAATTCCAGTCCAGAACTAATTATAGATGATAGGACCAACCACAATGTGCCAGACAATGCACACAACATAGAAGACAATCTCCAAACCAAACCTCGACCCCTCAACAACCATCTGCAAAACCACAGTTTTGAAATCGCAGTCGGGGGCCGACAAGACTACCCTGAAGTTCCTGAGCCAGATCACCCCATCTCTTACACGAACCGTCTCCAATGTTTTTATCATTCGTGGGTAACCATACCTACAGACAGGTGGGTCCTTGTTACAATTAGAATTGGATACGTCATCCTTTTCATCTCTAAACCATGACTCCACTTCCCTTCCCTGTCCCTCTTTAGGGACACCACTCACGAACAACCCTTACAACAGGAGATCTCATTGGGGCAATAGAAACAGTCCCTATTGATCACTGAGGCAGGGATTTCTATTCGCCACATTTCCTCACCAAAAAGAAATCAGGTAGTTGGTGACCAATCCTCAACCAGATAAAATTGAACAAATATATAAAGCCGCAAAAATTCAAAATGGTTACACTTCCTTCTATCATTCCAGCTCTTGAACACAGTGACTGGTTTGCAGCCCTCAACTTGCAAGATGCTTACTTTCATACTTCTGTTCCCCCCCACTCACAGGAAATACCTTAGACTTACTTTGAACAATAACCATTACCAATATACCGTCCTACCTTTGGTCTCTCCACAGCTCCCAGGGTCTCCTCGAAAACGCTCGCAGTAGTCACGGCCCATCTGCACAGAGACAAGTGCCTGCTCACAGCCCATACACACCAAGAGGCATTGAGAGCACTCAATCTCACCATGTCAACTTTCAAAAATATGGGCCTATTAATAAATTTCAAAAACTACATTACAGCCCACACAAATAATAGAATTCATAGGCACACACCTAGATTCTCAAACAACCAGAGCCTACCTTTCAAACTCCAGGTTCAAAACAATCCCAGATCTAACAACTGTAGCATTGAAGGTTCCAACCATCATTGTATGCAGCTGCCTACAGCTACTCAGCCATATGGCCGCAACTACTGAAGTTGTCACAAATGCAAGACTGCACATGTGACCTTTACAACTCTGGCTAGCCAAGGTCTACAAACCTCGATATCATTCCAATGCACAAAATAATCTCACTACCGAGAGAAATAAAGCAGTCCATACTGTGGTGGACAAACCCTCACAACCTCACACAGGGGTACCCTTCACCCAACAAGCTCCCTCAATTTCCATGTCCCCGACGCATCCCTGATGGGTTGGGGGCGCCTGACTGTATCAATTGACGGCTCAGGGCAGATGGTCAATCCAAGAATCAACGCACTCAACTACGTCACTGATGGCTCGGGGCAGATGGTCAATCCAAGAATCAGTGCTACATATTAACGTACTAGAACTTCGTGCTGTTCAATATGCATGCCGTCACTTTAAGCACCTCCTAAAATATCAACATGTGATGATCGTGACAGACAACATAGCATGCATGTTCTATATAAACAGGCAAGAGGGAACATGATCAAAACCCCTTTGCACAGAAGCTATGATGCTATGGAATTGGTGCCTGGTAAACAGCGTTATGATATCGGCCTCATATCTACCTGGTATTTACAATATGATTGCTGACCTCCTTAGCGGGTCCTTTACATACAATCATGAATGGGAAATCCACCCCCACGTGATATATGATATATATTTACCCCACACAGAAACAAATGCCCAGAATTTTGCTCCAGAGCAGGGAGAGGACCCGGCTCCCTAAGTGACGCATTCCTTCTCCAGTGGGACAAACAACTGCTTTCCGCCTTTCCGCCCATTCCACTAATCCAGCGAACGCTACTCAAAATTCGATTCAAATTGGCGTGGGTTATAATGATAGCCTCAGCCTGGGCCAAACAACCATGGTACCTCTACCTCATGGAAATGTCAATACAACAACTGATTGCCCTTCCCATGAGGAGAGACATCCTCATACAACACAGAGGTTCACCCAAATTCACCCAAAACTGGGAAAACTATACCTGACAGCCTGGTTCCTCCTTCGTTCCAACAGGAGGAGCTACAATGCTCTGAAGCAGTAAAACACATCCTGTTAAACAGCTGAAAGTCTTCCACCCACAAAACCTATATTCAAAAGTGGTCCAGATTCCACAACTGGTGTAACGAACATAAACACCGCTCCAACTTCCACATCCATTCCAATGATTCTGGAATATTTACTGGAAATAAAACAAACAGGTCTATCCGTCAGCTCCATAAAAGTTCATCTTTCCGCCATTGCAGCTTTCCATAATGAAAATTCAATATTTTCACATCCAATTATCAAGAGATTTGTGCTGGGCATGCAGAAGCTGTACCCAGACATACACCCACCTACTCCTATCTGGGATTTTATTTTAGTCCTCAAAATACTAACTAAACCACCTTTCGAACCACGTGCAACCTGCTCTTTCAGCCATTTATCCATGAAAGTGGCCTTTTTAGTAGCCATCACATCCACATGACGGGTCAGCGAACTGGCCGCCCTGATGGCCATACCTCCATATACCATATTTCACAAAGACATAGTAACACTCAAACCTCACCCAAAATGTATTCCTTCTACCTTCCATATCAACCAAACCTTTCACTTACCTGTATTCATGCCGAATCCTCACTCCACACTGCATAATGCAATTCTTCATACTCTTGACATCCGCCGCGCTCTGCCCTTCTTCCTGGAAAGAACAAAAACTTTCAGAACAACTAATAGGTTATTTGTCTCCACGATTGCAAGATCTAAGGGAAATGCTATCTCAAATCAACATCTATCAAAATGGATCTCGAACTGCATCCATCTCTGTTGCACCCTCACGGAAGTCCCACCGGACCATGTGACCTCACACTCCACAAGAGCGGTTTTCACCATAACTGCCTTTCTACATAGTGTCCCTCTTGCAGATATTTGCAAAGCTGCAACCTGGGCTTCATCGCACATGTTTATAAAACACTATGCTGTCGATCAAGCATCATGCTCCGATGCAACAGTTATGTCCGCTATGCGCAATGTCGACTCCGAAGTCCCTCCTTCCTAACCGGCACACTGCTTTGGAGTCTCCCAAGGTGGAGCATCCACAGGGACACTCCTTGAAGGCGAAAGGAAGGTTACCCACCTTGTGTGGTAATTAGAGTTCTTTGAGAAGGGTGTCCCTGTGGGTACTCCACCACCCGCCCTCCTCCCCGCTCTACTTGGGAGTATATTGTTATTGCTCCCGGAAGGGGAAGGAACCGAGGGGGGTTGCGCCGCACGCATGCTGAGAGGGTGCCAAGCCAGTTGCGAGACAGTCTCTTGGCACCAAGGCGGCGACAGCAACCACTGCTGCAAAGTTCTCCGAGGCAGACGTGGGGACGCGCCAGAATCCCAAGGTCGAGCATGCACAGGGACACCCACCTCCAACTCCAGTTACCGCACAAGGTGGGTAACCTTCCTTTTCCTGTTCGGGCCTGATGTTCTGGCAGGCAGAACAGATAAAAATTGGTGATTTTAAAGAAATACTTGGTAATTTAAACCTTACTTTAATTTAACTGGCTGTTTCAATCTAAATTGGAGGGGATTTCAGAGCTGGACTACTGTAGCTTCATAATAATGTATAGCTTTAGGGTGAGTAAAATTTGCAAAAGTGATTTATGGGTATATGTCCATTGACTTTCAATGATCTTAGGCCCCTGAGGATCTTGGTTACTTTTGAAAGTGGTAATTAGGCACTTAACTGATTTTGGGAAGTTTACTCTTGAAGAATTACTTGTTTTCTGTGTCTGATGCTATAATTACATATGCCTTTAGATTGTGTCCAGTAAAACGTTCACCCGACCTTTGGAGCTGAAGAAAGGAAAGCCAGCAGGGAAAGGCACCATTACGGTAACTGTGCTTTAAATGTATTCTTGGAATGAATTAGCTCATCACTTTCTGTAGGGTTAAATTTCTTTGGGTAAATCACTTTTAGTGTTTCTTTCCTTTTTGGCACTGTTGAATTGTGTTACTTGATGTGTGTGTGTGCACGAAAACATAGCTATAGCCAGAAGCAAAGTCCTTTTCATTTCCCCTGGAATCTGCTAAACTGCGTTGGAAATTAATTCGTCCTTACATTCTTGACACAGATTTCAGCAGAAGAGCTTAAAGACACACGAGTGGTCAGTCTAGAGATTGAAGCCCAGAACTTGGACAAAAAGGTAATTCAGTCTTACACAGCTACATGGGTTTCTGTGGCTGTCATTAGGACTTGCAGGAAAATGGAATTCAGTTCTATTTACTCTGTGTGTGTGTGTGTGTGTGTGTGTGTGTGTGTGTGTGTGGGTGTGTGTTCGCTACGTTTCTTTTAATTGAGTGTATAGTATAAAAGAGGAAGTTCTCACACCCAGTAAATGCTTGAACAGGGAACATGCTATTTATATTCTGGATCTGATGTCACACAGAAAGTTACCAGACCAGACTTCTGGGATTAGCTTTGCTTTTCACTCAAGGTGATTTCATTGAGCTGTGTCCTTGGTAATGGGAAGGGGGTTGGATTAGATGAGGTCCCGTCCAGCCCATAGATTCTATGATTTCATTGTGTATGAGGCAGCTTGGGAGAAAGTGTCTCAGTGCTTGTCAAGCAGTGCCGAGGGCGGATAGGTAGGCTGGGTCAGAACCAGGAAGTGCAGGAATGGTGTCACAGGATGCACATCCGGGTACCCCTGGGCTATGATCTATCTGATTTTTCTGTTCACTTTTGCACTGTGATTGTATGATTTGATTCCAATTATGCCATTCAAGGTGCCCTTTTGAATGCTTTATCATGGTGTTATGGTATCATGTTCCCTGCAGCATCATGTGTGTGTACAGAGATGAAGCATGTTATGCCTCAGGGCTTCCTCTCTGAAACTGGAAAATTACATGACAAAGGAAATGCAAATTGCCCTCCCTGGCTCAGGTAGAAGTAGGAAATCACCACAACCCAGGAGGAAGAGGGGCTTGAAAACAAAGGGAGATGCCTGGAGCTGATCTAGGCTTTTTGCCACGGGCTCTCCATCCTGAACCATATACAGAAAGAATTGGGCCCGGTCTAAAAATAGGCAGAGATCAGCTACTAACCATCACAGCTGGATTTGGGTGGTGAGATGAGCATAGTTTAATAGTCTTAGTAGAATAGCATGCATTTTATATCATTTATTTCCTCGTGGTAACTTCTGGCTCCTTTATGAAATGATTGTGCATTGATTTACTAAATCATATCCTAATCAATAAACTAGTGCTTGTTTTAACTAAAGCTGTGTGCATCAGAAAGGCTGGGCCAATCCGCTTCAGTGTCGAATGGGCGGACATGAGACAATGGTTATTGGGGGTGGGTCCCAGTTCCTGAAGGACAGGAGTTCCCCATGGGGGGAGAGGGGAGTCTTCACTGGGAGACTGTCCCATAGGTGCCTAGTGGGCACGCACGCACGGCCTAGGACTGAGTACGTGAAGAGAGCGGTGTGGGTGGTCACCTGGAAAAGTGGGGTAAGTCGGGTGCCGGAGCGGAGATCGGGGGGGTCACAGCTGCACACACCGGACCAGATTTGGGGAGCGGCCTGTCACAAACGGCAATAAGCTTATATTTGCTGTGGAGAAGGGAAGGCCTTGGGGAGAGGAGAGATGGATGTTGTGATGTGACCACAATGCTGAGCGGGGAAGATGTCAGCGGCAGCCTTGTGGCCAGACTTGAACAAGGTTGCGGTAGATGGGGCCCGGCTGAGCGCCTTTGCTGATGGGCAGAGAGGAGGGATCAGGTTGTTGAACTATTAGGAGGAAGAAAGGGCAAGATTAGGCGATTGTCAGCAAACCGTACGTCAGCCAGGGTGTGAATGGCCCACCCCTGCGCGACATAGGTCACGGCAACATACGTACTTGTGTGCGCAGCACTGGGTCAGTGGGAGGGCGTCTCCTGTCAGCAGAGAGCACCTTTCCTGGAGCCCAGGAGCAGTGGACACGTAGCCGTGGCCGAAGATACCGCCTGGATGTGTGGGTCTAGATCAGCGGTTCTCAAACTTCATTGCACTGTGCCCCCCTTGAGAACAAAAATTACTGCATGCGCGGGGTGGGGGGCAGAGCCCTAGCCCCACTGCCCCAGGTGGGTGGGAGGCTTGGAGTTCAACCCGAGGCGGTGGAGTTCACTGTGGCAAGGTAAGCGCTGGCCCTGGCACCTCCATTAGAAGCACTTTGGGGTCCTGGCCCACAGTTTGAGACCCACTAGTCTAGACAGGGCTGAGGCAAAGGTGACAGAGGAGAGTCTCTGGGGGAGATCAGGGTGAGTATTGACTGCTGGCTTGGGAAATGTAATAACCAGGAGAAGGAGGGAAATGAACGTCATTGTAAAAGTGCAGGGGTCAGACGTATAGTCTTTAAAACACATTGCATTATAATTACTTCTAAATGGCTTTATCCTAGGCTTTTAGCAGATCAGCAAGCCATGAGGGGTTGATTACTCTTATTCTTTGTTTACAGGATTTTTTGGGCAAATCGGATCCGTTTTTGGAGTTTTACAAGCAGAGTGATGGTGGACAATGGCAGCTGGTCTACAGATCAGAGGTAGGGTTTCACACTGATGCAGCCTTTGCTGGTGTTAGGTTCTGCAATCATTGTCTAAAGGGAAAACATATTGTCTTGTGGGGGGATAGGATATAGCTGTGATTTCACAGAAACCGGTTTTAGCATTAGTGGTGCATAAGTTTGTTAGACACTGATTTGTGTGTCAGTAAGTGTGTTTCACCTCCATGGATTCCAAAGTATTTTCCAAACAAAGTCATAAGGGCAGAGAAAAAGCAGTTCCCCACACTGGGGTTTTGCACACCATGCCAGTGTTAGGCCTGTGGCACTTCAACAAAAGTAGAGAATCTTTGAGACTCTACATTAGGACCTTTTAAAAATGTTTAATATGAAAAAAGATGGTGTGGTTTGCTTCTTTCAATACCCTGTGTTTTACAGGATCTCTCATCCAGGTATTAATCAACTTTGCATATCTTTTGTCTACACTTAAAGCTTCCAGAGGGGTAACCGTATTGGTCTAGTTCAGCAAAACAAACAAGGAGTCCTGGGGCACATTCAGAAAGTGCCACAGGACACCTAAAACCTAGCTACACCACTCAGGGCTGCAAAGAATTTCATGCCTTGTGCAGCATAGTGAGGTTGACTTCATCCCCCCCTATAGATACTGCCTCTTAAGGGGGTGGATTTACTACAGAGGGAGAAAACCTTTCTGTCGCTGTAATAAGTGTCTGCACTACAGCAGGGTAGCTGTAGTGCTTGCTGTGTTGAGATGCTCTTAGCTATACTTAAAATTGATATCAACGTACCTGTGCCCCCACGTCTCTGACCCACGGAGCTGTGCTGGCAGAGTTCCCAGGGTAGATGCGGTTAAGCTGACAGCAGGCGGTTCTGTCCACGTAGCTAACATAATGTTGTTCAGGGAGGTGGTGGTCCTATACCGGCACAAACCTCCGTCTGTCAGTGTCTGCTGTGGGGGCTGTGTGGACGTAGCTCTGTCATAGGCTCTGTAGAGTAGATATAGTCTGAGACACCGAACCTCCTGTGCAAGAATTCCCTCCAGCCGATCCTCTGCGTGGTGCAGAACTCTGGATTTTGACAGTGTTAAAACTTGAGCAATTTGCACGTGCCGTTCCCCAGATTTATTACAATTTACTGGTTGAATTTGTTCTCTTACAGGTTATCAAGAACAATTTAAATCCATGCTGGAAGAAGTTTAGTGTTCCCCTGCAGACATTCTGTGGAGGGGACTTCAATAAACCGATCAAAGTAAGGTCCTTGGAAATGTGTATGTGATTAGATGCTCTCTCATTCCCTAGCTATTGAAAGTCACCACTTCTGGGTTGACATTGACTATGTAGTTATCAGGCTGATCAGTCTTTGCTTATCTAGGAATTTTTTTTTTATTTAAATATTAGCAAAGAAGAGACCATTTCTGTTGAATGCAAACTGATGTTAATGCACTGTTGTGTCAAATTTAAAATAGGTCAAGAAATCCAACAGTGAAGTTTCCTCACACTCCTTTCTAACAACTGATCCACACTAAATTACCAGGCTTTCAGTTAGTCTGAAAATTACTGAGAGTCTCATTCAATGCTGAACCAAACTGCTGGTGCTGAGGAAGGGATGGTGTGAAGTAAGCCTCATTGCCATCTTGGGTATCATCCAGTCACACAAGCAGGGAACCTTTCCTGGCCTAAGGGCTCTCCCTTGGAAATGGTTGGGTTTTAGGTCTAGATTCCAACTCCTTGAGCTCTTACATGTAATAAATGACCCAAGCTGACTTCAGCAGAAGATAGGAAACTGCCTCAAGAAAGTGGAGTATCTTAAAGCATGTTACGTAGTTACCTAGTTCAATGGTTCCCAACCTTTTCTCGGCCGTGGCTCACCTCGATACCTTTAACTATTTTGAGGCACACCACCAGATAGTCTCCAGATTAACTCATGAATATTCGTGAGCCAATCCAGTACTCTTCGAGTAGTGTTTCAAAACATTCCAGGGCACACTTGTTCAGGCCATAGCACACTGGTTGGGAAATGCTGACCGAGTCACTGCTTCTAGGTGGAGTCAAACTATGTACGCTTTCCCCAGGGAATGAATTCAAAGCCACATGCTGTTCTTCCCAGGGTAGCTTTTTAACTGGCCAGCCAACCCACAAAACAGGTTTTTCCTGTGTCGGGTTTAGAGGAAGCCTTATACTAGGAGATCTTAAAGGTTTAGCAAAGTCACGCATGTCAGCCGGTGTCCAAAGAATAACTCAGATTGTTAAACAGGAAATAAAATGTGAAGTGGGGCTTGGATGCTAAATATGTGGTAAAAGATTTTAGTGATAATTTAATGTGCTTCAGAATTGGGGAACCCTGCAGCAGTCAGAGCTGATGGGCTGTGACTGCCCAGAAGAGCATGTCTGACTGGCTCAGTACTGTAAGGTGCTAGCTGTGTTCAGGCATGTTGGTGCTGCAAACCCCAGGAGGAGCTGAGAATTGCCGAGAGGGAGGCAGCGTCCACACGGAGATGAGCCACCCTGACATGCCCTGCACCTCTCACGGAGGCGGAGTTACCTTCCCGTGTCGGTGTAGAGCAGGCCACAGTGTCGACACTGGTGTAGTTACGGCGACCCAGCTCTGGAGCGTAGAGCAGGCCTGAGGGCTAGTCTACACTACGGAGTTGTACACGTTGAAATGCTCCTCCCACCAGTATAATAAAACCACCTCAATGACAGGTGAAGGGCTCGCATCAGCACGGAGAGGTTGCGGCGGTTGTTGGCTGTCATTCTTGTCAACTTCAGGGCTCCAGCAACGCCCGGAAACAGAGAAGAAAACCGGCAGCTAGAGCCCAACTGTCTCCCCTTTCCCCGGCTGGACCCTGGCTCCCAGCACAGAGAGGAGCAGGGAGAAGCCCTGGGCAGCTGGGCTCTGGCTCGGAGAGGGGGAGGGAGAAGGGCAGCTGTGTCAATTTCATGGCTCAGCTGGGTGGGTGAGAAGCCAGGGCAGTTGGACCCTGCTCCTTGGGCAAGAAGCCCCAGTGGCCTCCCCTGGCTCTCAGCAGGGAACGAGGAGGGGGGAAGCCCTGGGCTGATTCCCCTATAAGGAATGGGGGTGGGCTCAGGAGCCTGTGGGCAGCTGGGCTCTGGCAGGGAGCTGTCAATGGAGCTGAGAGACAGGGCTCTCAGCTCCCCACACTGCTCTTCTTAAGTCAGTGGAAGTGCTGCAGACGAGGACGCACTCCTAGTGTGGACATCGGTAAATAATACAGTGGCTGTAAGTTGATCTTCGTAGTGTAGACAAGGCCTTAAGTCTCTGAAACATCCCTTCCTGTTGGCAGATGTGGGTTTACTGGGAAAGGAGTTGGTGAGTGATGACTCATTTCCCCACCCGGATACCAGGGACACTGGAGTAGCTCTTTAGATGGAGAGGATATAGGGCTCTGCGGTGAGAACTCCTGTCCTCCTCGGCCACATGCTTTCATTGTCAGCATTAACTGGTGAATTGTTTTAGCAGATGGGGTGATGAAAGGGATGGAATCTGAAAGCGGCTGCAGGGTGCGGAATGCAAAGGAAAGGAGGAAACAGAGAAAAGGATGGGGGAAGGAAAAGAAATAAAGGGAAGAAATAAGTGGTCTTTAAAGTGAGCATGCTCGCCCCGAGTGCAGCTGTGTGTGACTGTAAGATACTTAACTGAATTTTCGGTTATTATTTCTTTTGTGAAGGCCACATTTCACCCTTGATTTTTATGCAGACTTTCCAATGCCCTGTGGGAAGAGCTGCACTGGGTCCAGGGGAGTTTGTGAGATCTGAATTTAACCCCTGGCCTATGGGGTTTAATTACACATGTAATTTGGGCATCTCCAGAGGAGAAGTTTGACTCCCTTCTCGCGTTCACTGAGCATTGCTGAGAGCTCGACACTGGGAGGAGCTGAATCTGAGCAGAAGGCTTGTGCTGAGCTGTCCCTTGACAAAGCCAGACCCCGAAAGTCAGTAGGTTCTGAAGTCAGGGGAGCATGTGGGAAACGGCACCTGCTCATACGCATTGCTTCTGGATTGCTTGCCACTGGCAGACTTGCATTGGGTGATTTTTAATATGGATTGTGTGTTCGGTGCATATTAAAGCCTCGTGCATACTGCTTTATAGGGGCTAACATCGTGTGACGATCTTAGTGTGCTCGCAATGCGGTCCCCAGCTTTGGTATTAGGATCTGGTCTCCAGGCTGAACCAAACACGATCATAAATTCAGATAAAAATGGTCTGCTTGCTACTGTGCAGAATGCAAAAGATACAGACTAGGCTTCCTGCTCTGTGGTGCTTCCAGTCTCCAGTGCAGGCCATCCTGTTATTTTTTACAGGAAGCTGTGAGACACAACATTCTTATTGTGCTTTCCCCGTATTCCAGTTGAGTACTCTCTGCAAAATTTCTGTTCATGTTCATGCCTCTGGATGGAAACAAAAGTAAACGACATTCTGGAATCTAGCACAGCAGATCCCTTTGAACTGGGGGAGATCTTGGCTGAAGCATGTGAGTTGCCCATTAGTGGGCCAGGTGAGTAGCGGTGTCTCTGTCTCTAACCAAGACTCACTGGGAGTGTCTCTTCTGCTGTCAGGTTTCAGTCAGTGACATGGATGACAGCACCAGTTCTGATTTGATAGGGGAGTTCACTTCCATCACTGCAAAGCTGTTGGAAGCAAGAGATCACATGGTGAGCAGCTGTAATTTTCTCGCCCACTGCCTGCTCTTTCTTTCCTTTCAGGTACATTGTACAGATTATGATAGCGATGGCTCACATGACTTAATAGGCAGTTTTGAAACTAACCTGTCTCAGCTGCAGAAAGCAGGTGGCAGCTCTCTGGTGAGCTTTTTCTTCTTCCTCCATTTGTTCAGCTGAGGGCCTGCAATTTGCTGCCAAAGGTTTGCGAGAGATTGCTGCGGTGCAGAGTTCTGCTCCCGTTGAAATCATTCTCCTTGGGCTGTAATTTCCTAAAGACACATCCCAAACAGGAAGTGCGGTTGGCACTCAGAGCACACCACGTAGCTCCTGGTGCCCTGCTGCTGCTGCTGCTGAAGATACGTTGGTGCCCTTTGTCTGGGTCCTGTGCCATGCTTTCAGCATCTTCCCTGGAGAGTCAGGCAGAAGCAGAGTGGTTCACTGCAGCATAGCCGGCTGCAGGAGATGGGCCAGAAGTGCCCTGACTGCATTTCTGACTTATCCCTATCATCCTGAGGCCAGGTTCCCAGAGCCATAGACTTTAGAAAGTCAGACTATTTGAAAACCCCGTGCTTGAAGCACATGGAGAGAGTGGCTCAAACCTGTGTCTGTTCGGGGGGGGAGGGGTGTTTAAAATGCCGTTTGTGTCACTTTGTTTTGGAAGGGAGGGCTGGGTTGAGTCACGTCCTTTTTACTGCTCTGAAATCTGCTTTCTTCAGGGGAGTGTATCAGTAACGTGGCTCTTCTCTGCATTGCTTCTGGCAGGTGGAATTTGAATGCATTCACCCTGGGAAGAAACAAAAGAAAAAGAGCTACAAAAATTCTGGAATTGTTAGGATAAAATCCTGCAAGGTGAGCTTCTTTTCCAAACTGCTGGTATTTCTGGCCCTGCAGGAGAGGAGGCGTAACTCTGAGTATCTGTTCCTTTAGATTGAAACGGAGTACTCTTTCCTGGATTACGTTATGGGCGGCTGCCAGATTAACTTCACAGTGAGTTGCTCACCTGCCTTATGTTTTGTAAATGACAGCATAGTAATTCTGAGTGTTCTGTAATAGCTGTTTTCCTCGCTAATGTCTGTTGCTGCGAGGTGATCAAGGTGGTAAAAAACAGAGGAAGTCATATCTCTGGTTGATTTTCATTAGCGTCGCTCTGCTCTTCACTATGACGAGCAGGCGTGCATCTGTAGACTAGCACTGAATAAGTGGTGTTTGTCCTGTGCCCTGGAGTGTGTCGTCACAGATGCCAATGCCTGCCTACGAGAGAGCGGGTGGGTCCCAGAGCCGTACTGTCCGATAGCACCGGGGCGGTTTGTGCCAGTCTGCATGTGCACCAGTGGGGGGTAGTGCAGCGTATTCTCTCTCTCTCTCCCTCCCTGTCACACTGCTGATGCTTCGCTGTCCTTATCATCTGCTCAGGTGGGTATAGACTTCACTGGCTCCAACGGCGATCCGAAGTCCCCAGATTCTCTTCACTACATCAGTCCAAATGGGGTAAACGAATATCTGACTGCCATTTGGAGCGTGGGGAATGTGGTCCAGGATTACGACACGTATGTAGCAGGTTCTTTACCCGATTTATCCACAGGTTTCTGAAAAATGTGAGATTGAGTGTTGCCACCCTTTGGTGCTGGTGATGCGTTTCAGGCCTGAATGCTGGGTTGTTCGCGGGGCAGGGTCTGACAAAGGCTGTTCTCGGCAGACCAGGATTGAGTTTTGATCTCTAATCATCTCTTCACAGTTCCAGAGTATGTGAGATCACTGGCTATTAAATCTTCTAGTTAGGAGTGCCACAATTCTGTACCACAGAGTGGGCCAGAAGGTGCACCCCTGGCCGCAGAAGTGTGACCTTTCATTACTGAATTAGAGAAGACAGTTAGGGTGGGGATAAGCAGCAGAGGGCCTTGGAAGTGCAGACAGCTAGCGTGTGTTTGACACACCAGAGAAGAGGAAACGAGTGAACAGACACAAACGGGTGACCTGATCAAAGCAGTGGTCTAGAAGAATGGCCTTTCCTGCACCATTCTGAATGGAGATCAGCAGGATCAGCAGGGGTTTGGTCTTGTCCTGACCAGGGATTTGGGTTCCTTCTTTCAGTGATCCAAGGCAAGCTTTGCAACACTGCACCCCAGCTTTCTCGCGGCCTGTGCCATCTCCTGCTCATCTCAGTGGGAACAGGGCTGGGTACGGTGCAGCATTCACCTTCCATCAATTGAAGCAGTGATAAGAAAGGGTTCAGACTGGTGGGGGGAGAGGGGAGTGGATAACAAGGTATTAAAAATCCTAATCTTTCAGACTTCTTATTGTCTGCCTTTCTTCTGCAGAGATAAGCTGTTTCCTGCTTTTGGGTTTGGAGCACAAGTTCCTCCAAACTGGCAGGTAGGTTTCTCAGAATTCTGCTACCACCTCCTGTGTGTGTGTCAGGGTCTCACTAAATGGGTGTCAATGTTCTCTCTCTCCCAGGTCTCCCATGAATTTGCCTTGAACTTTAACCCCAGCAACCCCTATTGTCAAGGTAAGCACTGCTTTTGTCTGTGTTCGTGTTTCTTGAAGAGGAACAGCTGGTTCAGTTTTTAGCCCCCCCCACAAATCCAAAGGAGAGCTGTCCACACCTTCTGGCAGTACAGTGTCAGGCTAGCGAACAGGAGGCGAAGTGGCCCCCTGCCAGAATTGTTGGGGATCTTTGTTGGTGGATGATGCATATGAAAGCCTGGGTGCCTGAAATGTCATTTCTCTCCCCGCATGTTCCCTAAATAGTCACCCTTTTACAGATGTAACTTTTAAAAGGATTGGAGTTAATTCATTTGTTCTCAAAAGCCATGTTATTAAACAGTAGCTTTTCTAGGAGCTCTCTAAATTTGTTCATTTAATTTGAGTTGGATTATAAAGTCTTTGGAGCGAGAACTGTCTCATTCCCTCAATATTCAGTGATTCAGTGCTAGCACTCGCTCATTAAATCTAAGAAACTTCGATTTTTTTTTTTGTATCTTGTCTGGAGCCAGCAGAAAAGTGCAGCTCTGGGAGTTTCCCTCTTTGAATCCAAGTATTCCTTCCCCCAGTGAGCGTTGCTGCTCACTGCATTGCTAGGATCTCTCTCTTTGCCTGGCTCAGGACTGTCCCCTCAAGCAAGTCTTGGGCCTGCCGTTTGCAATTAAAACCAGCGTGGCAAGCAGTGAGAGTGGAGCATAAATTACAAGATGAAGTGAAATGGATTAACCAATTTGTGTCCACACAAGTGTTCGTAACAATTTCACTAAAGCCATTTTTACAGCTTGATTTTGGTTTAAATCAGTGCAAGTGTCCACTGCCCAGCAATAGCCAAGAACCCTGAGTGGGGACAAGCAAAGAACACGGTCTCTGCCCTGGAGACCTCACACGGGAGGATTTAGATGAGTAAGCAGGAAAATGGGGGAGGAAGGGAGGAGGGTAATGGCGGAGAGACGTGTGTTTGCACAGATTGATCGTCGCAGGTGGTCACCAGTCACAAATGCACCTTTCGTGGAGGAAACTCACACATCAGCTACATTATATCAGTAGCACAAACCAGGGTAGCTTCTTGGAAAATCATTTGGCAAGTTCAAGGCGGAAGAAGTCTGCCATGTACCCCGCCACTTCCCTGCAGGTCCCCCAGCTGTATGTGCCCACTGGCTTGGTCACGTATCTGGCTCGCCATGCAGAGTACTGGTTGTCGCTTTGTGATCTATCCAGCGTGATTGTCTGCATACTCCTCAGATGGGAACGGTTGTACTGTGCCAGAAGGGTAGTGCTTATAAAACAATTCGCAGGAGGGTTGAAAAGCTCAGGCTTTTATGGTCATTTGGATCTTCTTATCGTACAGGGATCCAAGGAATTGTGGATGCTTATCGCCAGGCACTGCCTCAGATCCGACTCTACGGGCCAACCAATTTCTCTCCTATTATAAATCACGTGGCAATGTTTGCAGCGCAGGCAGCACAGCAAGGAACTGCTGCTGTAAGTCGATGTTTGTTGGTGGCAAACCGGCATCCTTGGTTTCCTCGTCCCCTCTCTGCGGTAAAATGATCATTTCCCTTCCCTGCTCAGGCTCCTCCCATTCAGTTCTCCCACCTGCTCTGTGCTATTTCACTCGGCCTGTGGTGTGCAGGTGATGTTGAGTCCCCCTGGAGAAACGCTGGTGAAACTCTGGCACTGTGCTGGGAGAAAGCCCTGTGGCCACTATTAGAGCGCACGTCCCCTTGCTCTGTGATGTCGCACTGTCCAGAAATGCTCCTATTTGCAGCCCCTGTTTCTGCCTGTCACTAATGTGCACAGAGGTTTCAAACTTCTCTCATTCCATTCCTTCCCAGCATGAGTGCACGGCCTGAATCTTTCCAGCCTCTTATGGCCTTGGGTGTAAAGTTCCTTTAAAGTTAATTTCCTGTTCTTTAGCGTTCTTTAGCGACGTCATTCTTTAGCGACGTCATTGAGCTGGGCCTCTCTATTCCCTCCCCACTCAGACAAGGTCAGGGTTACAAAAATCTGAGTCTCAAAGGAAGAAGTAACTAGCCCTGAGTCGCAGATAGTGTGTGAAAAAGCTGGGTCTAGAACCTCACCCTCAGTCCTGGCCTTCTCCGCAGGACCCTCTGCTTTCCCGTCTTGGAAGGAGCTGTGGCTAAAGCCATCTTTGGCTCGGGGTTTCAGGCTGAGCGCACTGATTAACTGATGTAATGTTTTCCAGCAATACTTCGTACTGCTCATCATCACGGATGGTGAGATCACTGACCTGGACCAAACTCGGCAGGCTATTGTTAATGCCTCGAAACTCCCCATGTCTGTTATCATCATTGGAGTCGGCAGTGCTGACTTCAAAGCCATGGAATTCCTGGATGGGGATGATGGCGTTTTAAAGTCCTTGACGGGGGAGCCGGCTGCACGAGACATTGTACAGTTTGTGCCTTTCAGACACTTCCAAAACGTAAGTTATCGTCTATTTGACAAAAAGAAAACCAGCCTGTTAGTCCTGGTCTCAGTTCACGCAGGTTTCATCTGAGAGAGGAGTGCTCTTGTAGAGTGTGTGGAGCCAGTGAGCCATCTGCAAGGAAGTGTGGCCCAAAATCGCTCTGAAGGGCTATTCCTGAGAGGACTGAGATGTTCACGGCTCATTCAGAACCGAGCTTTCTCAGCTTATTGAGTTGAGGTGCAAGAGACGGAGAGGAGGTGCTCCCATTCAGCCAGAGGCTTGCCTGCTGCCTTTGCTGTGTTCAGCCTCCAGTAAAGCAGTCCGAGGGAGATGCCTCCCCTCCTCACTGGGTGCCTTTACCTCTCTCGCCTGACCTCTTTGGGGCCATAGCTTTGGTGGTGCAGGAGTGAGGCGTCCAGCAGGGGCAGAGCATGCTACCTTCCCAGTTCTGCCTGCTGGGTACCCCCAGGATTGCACTGTGACCAGGGCCTCCTGGGATAACCTCCTCAATATGCAAAAATCATGGCAAGCTACAAAACTGAGAGCCAATAAACACTGGCGTGCGATACCTAAACCAGACTCCTAATCAGCCACGCCACCAGGCTTCTGATCCCCCACACCGGTTATCACGAAGGATAACAAGATAGAAACAGCCCCCTTTATTGCACATCAGCTCTTCTGGCTCCCACCTGGCCACACAGTCTCTTAAAGAAATAGGTTCTCCTGACCCCAAAGGGCCAGCCACAGCACACAGAACAATATAGGTTTGGATCTTACCCAAAATACACTGATAGCCAATCCTTTAGCAACTACAATTAAAGGTTTAATATAAAAAGAAAAGAAACAAAATGAGAGATGTTAAAGGGTGAAGTGAATCACATATATACAAATGGGTTAGAGTCCCTGGAACGCAAGTTCTGAGAAGAATAAGCAGTTTGCAGGCACGATCAGTTTCTCTGGTAAATACCCAGCACCTGGGTGGGCCTCAATCCTTTGTCCAGTCGCAGATGAATAGTTCCAGAGATGGGTGTTGGCTGGAGACTGAAGACAAAATGGAGTCGGGGCAGCTGCCTTTGATCCCCTCGGGCCTTCCCCCTGCTGTGTTAGTTCTTGCCAATCAAACTGGAGTTGAGTCACATAGGCAAGTCCTAGTGGCTCAACAGGTTTCCTCCTGGGCCCACTATATCTGGGAGCTTCCTTAATGGGCCATTAAGGAGACAATGGCTGTAGACATCCAGTCTGGGGAGTTTCCAGAATCAAAGGAGTTGAAACATAGATATAACAAATACATTCATAACGTCTAATACAGATATGACACCTACATATAACCCATGTAATCATTCCCAGCAAATCAAACCTTTCTATCAGCACTGAACATGGCATAGCTCCTATGGATTATTGCAGCTAAGAAATATTAACATGGAAACCAGTTATAAATGACCCCCTAAATCCAGACAGCATCACATGCACTCTGAGCTCTTCTTGTCTGGAGATTAGACTTGCACCATATGGAGTTGGTCCAGACTCGAATTCTCATTACATTTGAATTGTAACATGAAGAGCAAATTGCGTTTCAGGCGGCAAAGGGACAGTCACAAGTGGAACTATGCCAAAGTACTGCCTGCCGACACCCGCAAGGAGGAGCGCCAGGCCTCGCACGGCAGGGCCGGGTCCACCGTTGGACACATTCACAGAGCTGTGGAGGAATGGAGTTCCTCTTCCTTTACACAGTGAATGTGGCGTGGGGAGTGTATGAAGCGTGTCACAGGACCCAGTAGCCTCTGGCCCTGCCCCCAACGGGGTCTGGGGCTGCAAGAACCACGCACATGCACACGCCTTCCATCCCCTGTTGGTCCCGATCCCCAGCGGGGAGCCAGGGTCAGCGGGGAAAACCTGCACGCACATCTCCCATCCTCTGTTGGTCCCGATCCCCAGCGGGGAGGCGGGGTCATCAGGGAAAACCTGCACGCACATCTCCCATCCCCTGTTGGCCCGATCCCCAGTGGGGAGGCAGGGCCAGCAGGGAAAACCTGCACGCACACCTCCCATCCCTTGTTGGCCCCGGTCCGAATGTCAGGCCAGCAGGGAAGAGCCCACGTGGATACCTCCTGTCCCCTTCTGGCCTTGACACCTAGCAGGGCCAACAGGAGGCAGGCCCTGCCCCCGGCTCCTGCTGATATGGGAGCTGGCAAAGGTTGCTGACCCCCAGTGTAAGGATTGCCCCTCTGAGCGTGACAGGTGTAATCTTGGGTAGTTCTAGAAAAGGGACAAAGCCCTCGCCACTGAGGAAACACTGGAAAGTGGCTGGGATGTGTGTTAGGCTGGTTGCCATTACTGAATTATTTGTGATCATAACAGATCGTAAATGCTGTTTTTCCGTAAGCTCACCAGCAGAAATGGGTCCAATAAAAGTTACTGCCTCACCCGCCTTGTCTCTCTGCTAGGGTCTGATGTGTTCCAGTGAGAGCACTGTGCTAATTGCCCAGAATTCTCCATGACTCCTATTAATGCATGAGAACCAAAGCTGTAGAGACATTGTTTTGGGTCTGTCTTGCATAAGGGAATTGATGGATTATGTGGTCTTTTATTACGGGGCTGTCGCTTTGAGTGGCTCACACTGGTGTCTCCCTCCAGGCTCCTCGAGAGGCTCTTTCCCAGACGGTCCTGGCTGAAGTTCCCAAGCAGCTGGTGTCTTATTACAAGATGCGAGGCTGGGCTCCTGTGAAGCTCCCTGGAGCAAAACAAGAATAGAGGAGAGGAGAGGAGGGCATCTGCAGAAACAGGCCAAGCCTCTCTGCTTGTGTCTCAATTGTACGCAAGTTCTGCAGCATCTCAGTAATTGCTCAGCACCTCTGATCTGCACACCGTGTCGATGTAGTTTCTGCCCAGTGTTAGAACGAGAAACACTTTCTACAGAACAAACAAGGCCTGTGGTGCTTTTAAAGAGTAATAAATGTATTTATCGCAAGAGCTTTCATGGGAGAAATTCCCACTTTGTCAGACGCTTTGAAGATGGGGAACTTACAGAACGGGGGCTAAGTTCCCCATCTTCAAAGTCTCTGATAAAGTGGGATTTCCTCCCAGGAAAGCTCATGCGATATATACATTTGTTACTCTTTAAAAGTGCCTCAGGACTCCTTGTTAGTTTTGCTGAACTAGACTAACACGGCTCCCTCTGGAACTGTCTACAGAGATGCTTCACAGAAAAAATGTAGCTACTGGCAGTTCCTTTGTGGAAGAATTGGAGTTAATTATGAATGTATAAGTAGAGGCAATAAAACCAGCAAACCTGGCCTCTCAAATTCTCCAAATGTATAGATAGAAATCAACTATTTCAGTACGTTCTATAATCCCGATTTACGGCTAGATTTCAAAGCCCACGTGGTGCAGCAAACTGCCAACCAAGTAACGGAGTTTATTGGAATATGAGTTCATTGCTGTCATGTTTCCAGTATCTGTCTTTGATCATGCATTGCTGGACACTGGGTTCTCTGCTCTTCCCTAGTCAACTTGATGAGAACCTTCATATTTTGATTTGCATTGAAGTGCCTTTGCTGCCTGAGATGGCTCAGGCAGTTTTTCTTCTGCCTTTATAGAGTGCCATGTCACTTTTTTTATTACATTTTCTTCATGAAACAAATATATTTTTTAAACTTCAGTTACCAGATTTTGCAATAGTAATTTTTATAAGTTTATCTATTTACGATAATTGCTTCTGTGACACCTTTTCACTCAAAGCTTTTGGTGTGGGGTAAAAGCATCCTGTTTCATGGACCACGTTGGGCAGTGGGAGCTGGTGGGTCACATAATTCATTTGGCACTTTTAAAGACTAAGAAATGTATTTATTACATGAACTTTCATCCCACGAAAGTTCATGCAATAAATAAATTTCTTAGTCTTTAGAAGTGCCCCGGGATTCCTTGTTTGTTTTGCTGACCTAGACTAACACGGCCCCTCTGGGACTTGTCAAATCATTCATTTGGCAGCTGGAAACAGTAAAAGAAGCTAAAACAACATGAAACTTCCTCTAAATTTTTCAGTTACACAGTTGCTGTAGTGGTTGGAATGAGGGGAAGTGTCCCCCAGAAAATCTCTATTCAGATGTGGCCCCTGCTCTGAAATAGTTTGCAAAGCCCTACATAAAACAGTTATGCTTCCTGCGGGAACATGTGAGGTGGTAGTGACGTGTAGATGTTTTCGCAGCACTGCACGGGGAGTGGATGATATATTGTAGACTTGTTTTAGCTTGCATAATTCTTGCCACTTTAGCTGAATATTTTTAATCATCTATTCGGAGCACAGTGACTTGCTGTCGTCATATTTGGAGAGGTGAACTGCACTGCACAATTTCCAAGACACTGTTGTATGAGAGACAGTAAATAGAGACATTGTATGTTTTGTAATAATGACTTTTTTTGATTAGTCCGTATGCCTGAACTGTAGAAATAACTATGAGCAAAATCCTAGTAGGGTTACTGACAGTTCCTGGAATGGCCGTCTGTGAGGAGTGTCTTCCCCTGAGACTGCCAGGGGGAGCATGTCCACTGAGGAGGACAGCTTCCACAGGCATTGTCCAGAGAAGCGTATGGGTGTTAATTTCACCGAGAGTCGTGACTCACAGACCTTACTGTGTAGCTCTGATAGCTGTGTCAAGACAGCAGAAGTGTAAGAGAAAGCGGAGCAGCTTCATTCTTCTACATGTGCAACTCTACAATGATCCAATCTGAGTTCTGGAAGCTGATTGTGATAGGGCTGTGTTGCAGTTTTACGTAAATCTCGTGTCTGTTTCATCAAGCTGTGGCCTGACATGAGTGGTCAGAAATGCCCAGGTTGTCAAAGCTATGGAGAGGCCTAACTCCACTGACACCAATGGGAGTTAGACACCATCAATATGGAAGAAATCAGCCTGTGGGAGCTTGGTGTATTCCTCTCTCCTCCTATTCACCATCAGCCGTTCAGAAATGGTGTCATGGCACTATTTACCAGGAAGAAAGGAAAGGAGGCAAAAGAATTGTGAGGTCCTGTCTTCTCTGTATAGGCGCAATCAGTCCATCTTCCCCTCCCGTGAGAGAGCTGCCACAGCTACAGATTGAGAGAGCAGGCCCGTGCGGAGAACAGATGCTGCTTAAAGAAACTTGTGCTCAGGATGGTGGGATTTCCCAGGTCATTCTAGTAGATGGCACCGTAACCCTGACATTCCTGTGTGCCTATCAGAGACGGGAAGGAGGCTGAGTTTCCAGTGAGTAATCTTACTGCTTTCTCTGCTGTTCCAAGATGGGGGCGATCCCATGGCTGTGTGTAGAGAAAACGGATGCATTCATTCATATTCAGAGTGACAATACAGTAACTTAGCATTGTTGGCGCTCAGCAGACGTTCACCACCTCCGGCTTTCCAAATAAAGAACTTGCTTTGATTTGTAAGTGTGTTTGGGCTCTTATTTCCTATTCCTCTCTCTGCTGCCTCTCCAGCCGGTGCCTCTGCAGTTCTCTGACAGTGGGCAAGCGTTGCGTCTTCCCTGCAGTTACCCCATGGACCTTACACCTGAGCACGTCTAGCTGGGCGTGAGCTGCCACAATACACATGCTGTGCGCATCAGTAGAACTGGGGGGCGCATCCCCTGCTTATTTGTGCTGCAGTGAGATGAGCTGCTCTGATTCTTCCCCAGCAAACCGTGGAAGATCTCACCTGTCCCCTGCACACAATGGGAATTGTGGGAAGGCATAGGAGGACTACACAACACTCAAGTGAGTTAGCCTCATAAGCCCAAGTGAAAGCAGTCCCCAGACTCTAACCAATACCACCAACTGGTCCAGGTTGAAAGCACCAGTGACTTGGGTGGGAGGGTTTTGTGTTCAGATGGAAGAGGGATTGGTTATGGGCAACACCTGGGTAATAAACCAAGTTAACTCCATGGTGGAGAGAACCCTTACCTGACCTCCATGACCGTATCCCGGTCAGGCAGAGCCTTAGTCATGCCAGGGGTTTCCCTACACCCCCCATCATCCTTCCTGAATTTTTCCAACACTTCCCCAGTTGTCAGCCGCTAGTAACACAGTGCTACACCAATGTAGTCATTCGTTGGAACTTGGAAATGACTGAACTGAACTCACGAAGGAGTAAGGGGGTTCAGATGCCAGGCCAGATTGATTCTCAGTTGTTGGGGTGGAGAGGGTGGGTGGGTGGGTGGATGGATGGATGCCTGAGTTACAAGCACTATTTGATTAGTCATCAGCTCTACCTTTTAACAAGGAATGGGCTGGTCAAATAGTGCTTGTAGCTCTTAGACTCCATACAGATACAGAATCTTCAGTTATTTTAAACAGAGTCCTGTGGTGCTTTTAAAGACTAACAAATTTATTTATTGCATGAGCTTTCGTGGGAGAAAATCCACTTTGTCAGATGCTTTGAAGATGGGAAACATATCTTCAAAGTGTCTGACAAAGTGGGATTTTCTCCCATGAAAGCTCATGCGATAAATCGGTTTGTCTTTAAAAGTGCCACAGGATTCTGTTTCTCTGCAATAGACTAACACAGCTACCCCTTTAGATCTTAGTTATTTTAAGTGACCGTTATTGCTGAAGTTTCAAAGGGGTAACCGTGTTAGTCTATTGTAGAAAAACAACAGAGTCCTGTAGAAAAATCCCACTTTGTCAGACGCTTTCCACTTCAAATGGCTGTATTCAGTGCCTTGCATGTAGTCAATTTTCAAAGGGGTAGCCGTATTAATCTATTAATTTTCCACTTCAAACGTTTGACCAAGTGGGATTTTCTCCCATGAAAGCTCATGCGATAAATAAATCTGTTAGTCTTTAAAAGTGCCGCAGGACTCTGTTGTTTTTCATTATAGCTGAAATCACTGATAAGTGCTGGTACTTAGACCTGCCATGGGACAGTCAGTGTTTCTGGGGAGAGACAGCCAGCCTGCATCACCGTAAGTTCCCCCACTGAGACCTAAAATCACAAGTCAGGTCACAGTGTGGAGGGAGGTGGCAACAGACGCTGCCTTCTTCCCCCTTTTCCCTGGAAGATGAACTCATGCAAAAGCGCCTCTGAACTGTGGGTCTCCAGTACTGACCGAGGCGGACAACATGGTGAGTGGGGTGCGGTGGCAGGAGAAAGGAGAGGCACATCAAAGGAACATATGTTTGTTGAACTGTGTTTTAGTGACTTTGCTCCAGAATACTAGATTTGTGACTGGGAAACATATAAATATTTCCAAGTAGGCCAAGATTTTTAAAATGTTTTAAAATCTCACATTATCACGATCTTGAGAGGTTATGTTGGATAATTTCTGTACTAAACATTTTTTATATTTTAATTTTTACATCAGAGCATGAGAATGTCCATACTGGATCAGACTAATGTTCATCTAGCCCAGTAACCTGCCTTCTGACGGTAGCCAGTGCCTGATGCTTCAGAGAATGAGCAGGACAGGCAATCATGGAGCTATCCATCATCCCTTGTCATCTGGTCCCACCTTCTGGCAAAAAGAGACTAGGAACATTTCAGAGCATAGTATTGCATCCATCCTGCCCATCCCAGTTAATACCACTGATGGACCTATTCTCCCTAAACTTACCTAATTCTTTTTTGAAACCTTGGCCTTCACAACATCCTTTGGCAAAGAGTTAAATAGGTTAGCTGTGTGTTATGGGAAGAAATGCTTCCTTTTGATTGTTTGAAACCTACTGCCCATTAAATTCATTGGGAGGGGGCACCTAATTCTTGTGTTACGTGAAGTATTAAACAGCATTTCCTTATTCTCTTTCTCCATACCAGTGAAGATTTTATGGACCTCCATCATATCTCCCCTTAGTCATTTCTTTTCCAAGCTGAAAAGTCCCAGTTTTATTAAACTCTCCTCTGCTGTTCCATACCCCTAATTATTTTAGTTGCCTTCTGTGTACCTTTTCCAATTCCAATATAGATTTTTTGAGATGTGGAAAACAGATTAGTATGCACTATTCAAGTTGTGGAAGTACCATGGATTTATAAAGCGACATTATGATATTTTCTGTCTTATTATTTATCCCCTTCCTTTCTTATTGGTTCCTAACATGCAATTAGCTTTCATGCCACTGCACCTTGAACAGAATTTTTCAGAGACCTCTCCACAATGAACTCCAGCATCTCTTTCTTGAGCAGTAACAGCTAAGTTAAACCCCATCATTTTATATGTGTAGTTGGGATTCTGTTGTCAATTGTTCATTACTTTGTATTTATCAACATTGAATTTCATCTCCCATTTTATTGCCCAGGCACCTAGTTTTGTAAGATTCTTTTGTAAAACAAAAACCCCCAGAAGGATTAAAATACTTCATAGACTTATAGAAACTGGAAGGGACCATGAAAGGTCATCAAGTCCGGTCCCCTCCAGTCATGGCAGGACCAAGTACCCTCTTAAACCATCCCTGACAGGTGCTTGTCTAACCTGAAGGCTTGAGTAGCCAACTTTGTGTGATAATCTAATAAAATGGTCATGAAACACTTCAGTTTTTACTATGGTGCTATACAGTCTCCCTTTGCCCCCCACCACCCACATGGCCCTCATACACCTCCTGTAAATTCAAACACCCGCCTAATTTTGGGGAAAACACTGGAGTCGTGATTGGGATGTCTGGCAGTCTCTGCTCCACAGGGCCTGTTTTTCTGCTCAGATTCCATGAGGGTAATTTGCTCTCATGTGAGCAAGCTAGACAAGACTTTTTAGACTCATTCTTGCTCCAGCAGCTGGGCCATGCTGCCCAACTCTCCTGCCTGGTCTCAGATTTGTGGCAGAAAATTGGCAGCCCTTGCTCACCAATACACTGAGAGGTGATACCAACTTCCAGTGAACTTCCATACTCCTCAGCAGCAGGAGATAACATTTTCTAACTAGTCATAATTACTAAGAATCTCACATGGCAAAAGGATTTTACCCTTGAAAATTCTGTTCTCAGAGGGCTTTGCACAGCTAGCTGTGATAAAAAGGAAAATAATCATTCAGGTTGCGTCATGCGCATTCATTGAGCCTCATGGGCGGGCTAATCTCCACTGGGCATGAATATCCCGAGGGCTCTGGGAATGCTGCTGTTGACTACGGACCTTGAGAACAGCAGTTGACAGCCGGAGATTTACGCACACCTCGCCCACTGCAAACAGAAGGGCTGGTGAAAGCTTGGACAGATGACAAGGGAGGCGTATAAAGATATTGCTTGGGACTGCAGGGATAAAATCAGAAAGGCCAAAGGACAATTGGAGTTGCAGCTAGCAAGAGATGTGATAATTCCCCTCTATTCGACACTGGTCAGGCCGCATCTGGAATACTGTGTCCAGTTTGGGCTCCCCACTACAGAAAGGATGTGGACAAATTAGAAAGAGTCCAGCGAAGGGCAACAAAAATGATTAGGGGGCTGGGGCACATGACTTATGAGGAGAGACTGAAGGAACTAGGCTTATTTAGTCTCCAGAAGAGAAGACTGAGGGGAGATTTGATAGCAACCTTCAACTACTTGAAGGGGTGCTCTAAAGAGGAGGGAGCTAGGCTGTTCTCAGTGATGACAGAGGACAGAACAAGGAGCAATGGTTTCAAATTACAGCTGGGGAGGTCAAGGTTGGATATTAGGAAAAACTTTCTCACTAGGAGGGTGGTGAAGCATTGGAATGGGCTATCTAGGGAGGTGGTAGAATCTCCATCTTTGGAGATATTTAAGGCCAGGTTAGACAAAACCCTGGCTGGGGTGATTTAGTGGGAGTGGTCCTGCTTTTTAGTAGGGGTTTGGACTAGATGACCTCGTGAGGTCCCTTCCAGCCCTATTATTCTGTGATTCTCTGATTACTAGAACATGGAATGTTTGCCAGCGCTCAGCTCCTGCTTCTCCTAGGGCTGAAGATGAGCTAACACAAGCCAGAGATGGACTGTGTGGTGCCCCAAAATTAGGAAGCCCAGAGAACAGGTGTGTGTGTGCGTGGCTGCCAGATGCAGCATTACAGGTGCATAATGCTAACTGGCCATTGTATTGCCTGCATGTTTTACAGTGGAGTCATTAAAACCTAGTTATGCCTTGAGCAAGGGAAAGAGGAGTAGAAAACCCTACAATGCTGCTGCCAACAGCACGTTTGGACATGCAGATTTCATAGCATTTCTTTTATTTGCATTTAATGTCTGATTATGGCAAACGGGCTCTTCAGAAAGCAGGCGTGAGACTGGATTCTGTGAACACACCTGTGAGTTTAAAAAGATGGGTATGTGTACAGGGCGTGACTCTCAAAGCAATTTACTGGGCATCCTCATGAGATTGCTTTGGATGTTCTCAGTAGCTGAATGAAGGGAAGTCTGTTCAGGCTTAGGAGAGCATGCCTGCCTCACCCAAGGCCGGCTCAATGCCAGCTTGCAAAGGTCAGCTGCTGGTGCTGTAAACCGGTTAAGGGAGTTGGAATGTTTTTACAGTGGGAGGAATGTGCGGCCGTTCCCATCACTCAGGAGGGCAGATCCTATCCCTCGCCTTCCGACTCCGCCAAATACCGAACCTGTGAGTCGAGACCTATCGCTCTGAAAGGTGAATGGTTTTGTCCAGCTCACAGGGGCAAGGAAAGGAAGTGGAGAATCCCAGCGAGCTTTGCAATGTTTAGGGAAAGGGCTGCTTGCCTGGGAATATAAATGAGGTCCCAACACAGACGCGCACACGCATTCACACTCGTGTCAGTGAATTCAGACCTGAAGGTTGTGTTGCATGGCTGCTAACGGAATGAGCACAATGGGAGTGGGCTCTCCTTCTCTGGAAAGGAGACGGACAGATGTGGAAAGGAAATTCTCCCATTAGGAGAACGAATCCAGAGAAGAATCTCCACTTGGCTGCAGCTTTCACTGCTCCCCACCCAGTGCACAGTGAGGGAAGGTGACGGGGTGCAGGACAGCTGCCTCTCTGCAAGGCCAGCCCGCCAAGGAGCCACGGCGAGCAAAGGACAAGGCAGCATTAGCCGAGCCGGAGGGTTTTCAGGCTGGTTTGTGCCAAGCCCGGCATTGCACAGAATGTTCTAGTTTCCCTCCAGATCTGCTTGCCTGTGACCCTGGCTTCGAGTCTTCTACCGGGGAGGGGCTAGAAGAGCCTCTTGTTCCACGAGCTGGTTCTGAGGTGACGATGCACTTGGCTCCCTCCTGCATGTCCCATGGGTGAGCCTGGGAGTGGCTGGAATTCAGCCACAGCACCAATCTGGGCCTGGCTCAGAAAGCAGCAGCTCTTCTCAGTCCCCATCAGCCCAGATCCCCACTCCTACAAACCCAGGTTGGGAACCACCGCAAAGCTGTGGCCACTGGGAACGCGACTGCCCCTGCTTGGTGCAAGAGATGCAGCCCTCCCCTGCCGTCCATTCCCCTTGGCCACCACGCAGCCAGAGCTCTAATGCCCAGCCCCACTCAACGCTGCAGGTAGTTCACCACGAGACAGCTTACACGGCTGTAACCGTGTACATGTCTTCATAGTGTTCCTCCCCGCGTGGTCACGCGCCCACTGTCCCGCCTAACCCCCTACAGTGCCCTCCCCGCGTGGTCACGCGCCCACTGTCCCGACGTAACCCCCTACGTGTCTCCGCTCCAGTGTCCTCCCAGCGTGGTCATGCACCCACTGTCCTGACGTAACCCCCTACGTGTCTCCGCCCCACTGTCCC